>JAQGCB010000099.1:0-32874 GCA_034698835.1 Protaphorura tricampata
CTCTTCCGATCTGAATAGTTACGAGCAAAACGTTTTCCTTCTCCGTGTATTGGGTTTTTTCTATATAGTTTCTTTAACATCATGACACTGACATTAATATTACTCTGTATTACTATAATGTAAGTGATCACTGCTCGAATTTTGATTCAAACCCACTTGTTATGTAATACCGATGTAACGCTACTGATGTCATTCCGATGTCAAATAATATTTGTAGTAGTGGCATCAATAATATATTTTAGAGCTGATTGTCACCACAAAACCCCAAATATTACATCATATCGATCTTACAATAAATAAAATGTTTCCTGGGATGGTTCTTCAAATTCAAATTCATCGTCATTTTTGCATTCAATGATTTCCAATAGTGTGGCTTTGAATTTGTCCAAAAATCGTTGAGAATCTTCATAATTGATTTGACTTTCCACATTAAAATGAAGGATTCCGTTTGAGCAGTAACCCGTCAGATTTACGACCATAGTGCTGGAGGATTCGCTCGCTCGCGAGTCTTCTTCACTTTTACTTAATTTTCCAGTTATACCACTCAATTCCCATGATCCGTCATTGTTGTTTCCATTGCCATTGCCAAATTGACCCAAATAATTA
The DNA here is from genome assembly GCA_034698835.1 of Protaphorura tricampata. Classification (NCBI taxonomy): domain Eukaryota; kingdom Metazoa; phylum Arthropoda; class Collembola; order Poduromorpha; family Onychiuridae; genus Protaphorura; species Protaphorura tricampata. The sequence continues at coordinate 607 of JAQGCB010000099.1, forward strand.
AAACTGACACGTGGTAATGGATTATCCAGATATCCAAACAGTGGGCCAAAACCAATCCCTTTGTTTGGAATTTCTTCCATGATTTTCTTCATTGTTGAAATGCTTCGACAGAGGTCAACCTCAGTTCTAACTTCCACTGGGTACATTGAAGTAAACCATCCGACAGTGTTGGATAGATTTATGTTTGGGTCAATCGATTCTTCACGGCCATGACCTTCCAGGGTCACATAGTTGGTTGTGAGGTGGGTCAAACCCTTCAAAGCATAAGCCAGAGCTGTGAGGAAAAGTTCGTTGATTTGTGTTCCATAAGTTTGACTGCATTCTTGGATTAAACGTCTGGTTTGGTCAGAGATCAAGGCGAAATGCAAGTGGTGACTTGGGTCGTGTGGTTTCTGGACTCCAATTGTAATTTTTTGATTAAATTCATCAACATTGTCGATTATATTCTCCCAGTAAGATTTTTCAGTTTCAGACCATGGGTAATTTTGTAAGGCAATTCCAAATTCCCTGTAACTCGTTCCCTTGGGTCCTAATTCTCCACCATTGTACAAAGTCTCAAAATCATTTTGAATGATTCTCCAACTCACAGAATCAACTGCAAGATGATGAATTCCAAAACAAAGTCTTGATGTTCCATCTTCAAAACCATTCATATACACAATGCAAGATGTTGGGCCGAATTCAAGGTCCAATCCAGATTGGAGGTCAAATAAAGTGACATCAGGGTCAATGTCAGTTCCAATTCCAATGTTAATTGTATGAAACAGAATAGTTGCGTGAGGGTCATAGAATTGAATAGCCTCATTATTTTCACGTTTAAATCTGAGACGAAATGCATCATGGTATTCAGTCAAGAGTTGAACGGTTTTTCGCACTCTGTCCAAATTTAATTCTTTTGGGATTTTGATAGTAAAACACTGATTCCAATGAGTCGGACATTTGAGTCCTTTACCGAAGAACCATTTCTGAATTGGTAGCAAGGGTACTTCACCATTTAAAATTCCTTGTTCGGCTAGCAGCACCGGTTGTACCCCAACGGGAAGGCCAAAAATATTTTCAACCATTCCTCGAATAGTTTTGAAAATAAAAACATCTTTGACTGTAATCTTCAGATTCATCTCTTTTCGAACCCGACTCACCATTTGTAATGATAAAATACTGTCTCCTCCAATTTGAAAGAAATTCTCATCAATCCCGATCACACGTTCAATCCCGAGGAGTGTGGACCAAATTTGACTCAGTTGATTTTCAATATTATTCCTTGGTGGTACGAAGCAGCGGTCACTTTCTTTTGTGCGCACCCCCTTCACGTTGTCCATTTTAAGCAGGGCTGTGGTATCCAATTTTCCATTGATTGTCATTGGAAGAGATTTCCTTTCAATTTTGATGAGTCTCGTTGGAATCATGTAATTTGGTAGTTTAATTTCTAAGGATTTTAAAATTTCTTCTTCAATGATATGGGTGTCTGACATGGATACGTAATATCCCACCAGTTGTCTCTTGGCTACGACTATGACGGCACATTTCTTTATCCCAGGATGTGCTTCCAAAATAGCGGACTCAATCTCTCCAACTTCAACTCTTAATCCACGGATCTTTACTTGTGAGTCATTTCGACCAATGTATTCCAATCCACCATCCGGTAGATGTCTCACGAAGTCACCTGTCTTATAAATCCGAGATCCCTTCCATTCAAGAAATGACGCCTCATTTAGCTCAGGGCGATTGAGATACCCTCGTGCCACACATTCTCCAGACAAATATAACTCTCCAACGGCCCCTAGTGGTAAAAGTTGAAGATGCTCATTCAGCACATATTTGGCCATATTGGGAAGGATGACATCTGGTGAATTTTTGTAGGTATCCATAGATGTCACTATATTGTACACAGTCGTCTCTGTCACTCCATACGCATTCACTACTGTTCCGTGGAATCCAGATCGGATTTTTTCATAGACAGACGCGGTCAATGCTTCACCGGCCACTGTACACGTTTCCAAATGAGTCAATCTTGATAAATCCATTTCATGTATAAATGTTGGAGTTCCACTCAAATAATTCAATTTGTGGAGATTCAAGTAGTCATAGAATTCATCGTCAAGGTCAAGGGTTAAATTTGGTGGGATGATCAATTTACTGCTTGGAATGGAAGGATTCAGGATGGACAGGATTAATTGTTCAATTGAAAAATCAAAAACATAGTTGGAGAGGAATAAAACATTTTTTGGTTCAGGAGAATGTGAATGTGAATGATAGGAAATCAAACCATGGCGGAAATTCACTACACTCTTGTGTTCAACCATGACTCCTTTGGGTTGTCCAGTTGTTCCGGATGTAAAAATTATGTAGGCCAAGTTGGTTGGAGTAACGTCAGTGTTGAAATTTTCTACGGGTTGAGAATTAAGTCCTTCTGTTGTGACACAGGAGTCAATTTCAACGATCGTGACGTCATTTTCTATAAATTCGGCCAATCTTTGAGCATGACGTTGATTTGTAATGAGGATTTTAGCTTGAGTGTCTTTCAATATAAATTGAATTCGATCATTTGGAAAACTTGGGTCAATTGGAACATACGCAGCTCCAGTTTTCCAAACTCCCAAAATGGACAAAATCATTAATTCATTTTTGTCCAATAATAGTCCAATCAAGTCATCTGGTTTGATGTCGTCTTCAACTAAGGATTTCAAATATCGTGCTAATTGATTCCCACGCATATTCAATTCCCCATAACTCAGTTCCAAATTTTTGTACACCAGAGCTGGTTTATCCCATGAATTTTTAGCCACTTCTTCAAATATTTGATTCAATGTAGTATTCAAGTGACAAGTTGGGATTGGGGGTCCAGTTTTGCATTTGCTCATCCGAAGAAGTTCCAAGGCCTGTAGTTCATCCACAACTTTGACATCTCTGATTTTAGTGTCGTCCATTTTTCCCTTGGATATCAATCCTGATAATTCGTTCAAAATATTCTTGAACGTCTTGAGAATATTTTCGACTGTGCTTTGTTGAAATAATTTTGAGACCCAAGTGATGCTTCCGGCTCCATTATCACTCATAGTCACGGACAAGTCGTATTTGGAGGGCGTGTCCACGCAAGCGCCGTCTTCGGATTGGTTGAAGGTGTACGGACTCCCCAGCGCCATCTCTTGTTGAGTATGCGGATTGAACGAGAAAATGACTTGGACAAGGGGATGACGAGACAAATCCTTGTCGACTCCAATTAAATTAACTAATTGCTCGAATGACATGTCTTGATGAACGTATGACTTGACCACGTCTTCTCCAACCTTCTGGATGTACTCAGAAATGGGAATCGAAGGATTGACGTCCACATTGAGAACAACAAGATTCACAAAAAATCCAATTACATTCTCAAACTCGGCTCGATTTCTATTGGTGACAGGTGTGCCAATCATGATTTTCCTTTGATTCGAGTAAACACTCAATGTGAGGCAATATGCGGAGACTAGAACACTAAAAAGACTCACTTTTAAATTTCTAGCCAATTTTTTTAATTCATCCATCACTTCAGTCTTCAAATTAAAATCCATGGTTTTTCCAGAATAATCAAATTGCGTGGGTCTTGAGAAGTCTGGTAATAAATTCAACTGTTCATGGCCTTTTAGATATTCAACCCAATAGTTCTTCAGTTTGTCCAATTTTGATTTGTTTTTCAAAAGTTTTCGTTGCCAAACTGCAAATTCTTTGTAGTGAACTTTAAGTGGGGACAAAGACGAAGACGAGGGGCCAAAATCATAGAATGCTTTCAAATCCTTTTGAAAAATTCCCCAAGAAATTCCATCAAAACAGACATGGTGGAATACAATCGTCATGATTGTAATTTTTCCAGGGATTTCAAAAATTGTGACTCTGATCGGCAACTCTTTATCAAGATTAAAAATATATTTACGTGCTTGTGCAATCTCGGCTTCATCTTTCACGGTCACATGATTGATTCGGAAATAATCGTCGACTTCGTCTTCTTTCAAAATGCGCATGTGCATGCGCCCTCTTGGGAGCAATGTCCGCAGGACTTCATGTCTCTTCACGACACACACGATGGATTCGGCCAAACGGTCTTGGTCAATTTCCGCCGGAATTTTAATATCAAAATGAATATTGAACGCATCAGTTCCATTTTCTATTTCATCAATAAAAATTAACCGTTCTTGTGAAAGTGAGAGAACGTGATTTCCATTTTCATTTTGATTCTGATCCAAAATTTCAATGGCGTCGTCTGCTTCGTCCAATTTTTCATCACTGTTGTCAAGCAAAATTAACCGTGAGAGGGCACCCACGGTTTTGTTTGCCAAAATCTGTGGGACTGAAATTCTCCTACCAAAATCCTTTGTGATCATGAACGACAAAGTAATGACGAGGAGACTGTCACCGCCCAAACTAAAAAAATCATCATGAATTCCAACATGGCTGACTGGAATATGGAGTAATTCTGACCAAATATGACACATTTTGATTTCAACTTCAGACTGTGGTTCCACAAAGTCATCATTTGATAAAAATTCAACGAGTGGTAATTGTTTTGTGTCTATTTTCCCACTGATCGTGACATGGATTTGGTCAATTCGTACCAATCTTGTCGGCATCATGTACTCTGGTAATTTAGTTTGTAAATATCTTTTGATGTCTTGTTCCTCCAAATCACAGGCAGACGCAGCAGTAGTCACATAGTATCCAATGATAAATTTTGTTGTTTTATTTTGAATCACAACAGCTCCTGTTATTTTTGGGTATGTGAGTAAAACGCCTTCTATTTCTGACAATTCAATCCTCAGTCCACGGACTTTAACTTGCAAGTCATTTCTTCCCAAATATTCCAATTCACCATTTCTTAAAAATCTTACCAAATCTCCAGTTTTGTACAATCGTTCACCATTTTCGCCATGGATGAATGACTGAGAGGTCAAATCAGGTCGATTCAAATAACCTCGTGCAACTCCAATACCTCCAAGGTACAATTCTCCAATCCCTCCGATCGGTACTCTTTTCATCCCACTACGTGTATTGAGCACGAAACAAGTTGTATTTGAAATTTGGTGTCCAATACTTTTGTTGATTCGTTCACGCGTGGGAGGGCGCGCGCGCGTGAGCGCGAGCGCGAGCGCGTCCCCAGGATACAATCGCTTATGTGTTGTGATGGACACCTCCGTGGGTCCATAACCATTGATAATCAGCCCATTGAAAGTATGACGAATTTTACTAAACAAAGATGGCGTAAAGTCCTCACCCACGGCGTCTATTCTTTTGAGACAATTCAATCCCGTGTATTCATACATAGAGAGGACGGAGGGGGTGCCGGAGAGGTAGGTCACGTGGTTGGTATGCATGTAATTATACAATCGTTCCTTGTCTGTCCTCATTTCATCATTTAGAATGACAAGGGTTTGTCCAGTCAAAAGTCCATCAATCATTTGTTCAATGAAATGATCAAAAACGTAGTTGAGAAGGACAGAATGACTTCATCGTTATTTTTCTTCAGTGAAAAAATATTTGCTAGTGATGTTTGGAGATTGACGACTCCTCTGTGTTCCACCATGACTCCTTTGGGTTGTCCAGTTGTTCCGGATGTAAAAATTATGTAGGCCAAGTTGGTTGGACTCACGTCAGTGTTAAATTTTTCCATGGGTTGAGAATTAATTCGCTCGGTTGTGACACAGGAGTCAATTTCAACGATCGTGACGTCATTTTCTATAAATTCGGCCAATCTTTGAGCATGACGTTGATTTGTAATGAGGATTTTAGCTTGAGTGTCTTTCAATATAAATTGAATTCGATCATTTGGAAAACTTGGGTCAATTGGAACATACGCAGCTCCAGTTTTCCAAACTCCAAAAATAGACAAAATCATCAATTCATTTTTGTCCAATAATAGTCCAATCAAATCATCTGGTTTGATATCGTCATGAGTCAAAGACTTCAAGTAATGTGCTAATTGATTCCCACGCATATTTAATTCTTGGTAACTTAATTTGATGTCTTCATACACCACTGCAATTTTTTCTGGACATTTTTCACATTCTTCTTCAAATATTTTGTGTAGAGTTTTGTCTGATGGAAATTGGGATTCTGTTTGATTCCAAAGTGTCAACATTTCCAAATGCCTTGGAATAAGTAGGTCTAAATCGTTCGTATTTTTTTTCTCAGGTGAGTGGACCACTTGACCCATGAGATGTTGAAATAAATCCAGGACGTCTTCCATGGCGTCATTCTCAAATATTTCTCCAGCGTAGTACAAAGTGATGCTCAAATTTTCGTTCCCTGTGCTTGTGCGTGCAACGACTGCCAATGGATAATCAAATTTTTCCGTATTTGAAATGAACTCAAATCCAAGTTGTTCATTTTTTCCGTTTTTGTCATTCGGATAATTTTCAAGTACAAACAGGCTGTCAAATAATCCATGTTTCAAAACTCCATTGTTCAAACGTCCAAGCTCGACATTACTCCGAGTGTTCATCAAATTGACCTTGGATTGAATTTCTTCTAGAGCCTTGAGTATAGTTTGACCTTGACCTTGACTTTGACTGTGGTCCAAAACCAAAGGCAAAGTATTAATGTAGAGACCCACGGACTTTTCTATCCCATCTATTGGTAAATTCCTTCCTGACACAGTCGTTCCAACCACAGTGTGTGTCCCACCCCCATAAACATGAAGAATTTTATGCCACACAAATTGTAGAATTGTATGAAGTGTAATTCCGTATTTGACTCTCATTTCGTTCAATCCAAAATTGTCAACAATGTCTCGCGTTATTTTCTTTTGATTTTCTACATGGTCGTATGTATTGAGTTGGATTTGATATTTGAACTCAGATTCTTTCAATAGACCAGTCAGATTGACTCGTTCTCCAATTTGTTCAATTTCATTCATCCAATAGTCAATGTGTACATCTCGATTTGATTCACAATATTTTTGGGCTTCCAAATAACTCACGTCTTCTTCTTCAACAAATAATTTGACCGCCATTTTTTCTGCCATTAATTCCAAATATGTCTCATGTACAAAGGAGAAGAGTACAGGGAGACTCCACCCATCCAAAATCACGTGATGACAACTGAACAGGAGTAAAAATTCTTGTGCAGATTTTTTGATGAGGTAAATTCGGAAAAGTTTCCCGTCTTCCAGATTGTATCGATCTCTTCTGTCATTTTCAAGCAAATCTTGGATATTTGTCGTCGCTTCAATAAATTTCCACTGTAGTAATTCTTGGCCGTCTTTGTCTTCGTCTTCCACAATTTGATAAACTTCTTTTTCAACAATGAAACGGAGTCTCAGACTAGGGAATTTTTTTAAGGCATAAGTCCAAGCTGTTTTGTAGTGCTGAATGTGTAAATTCGTATTGTATTTGTAAAGAGATTGAATGATGTAAGCATCATCAATTTGACTTTGTTTCAAATAATGATACACCATTCCTTGTTGGAGTCCGTTTGCTAAGACACGATTATTTGGTGTGTCGATTTGGGGGTCAAGGTCAAATTGTGGAATCGTAGTGTTCATGTCCAGGTCTAGACACTTGTCTGATATTTTTTGAATTGTCCGTAGAGTAAAAATATCTTCCAATGTAATTGTGACCTGAAGTTGTTGTCTGATGGAAGCAATGAGTTGAATACAAATGATGCTGTGTCCTCCAAGTTTAAAAAAATCATCTGTGATACTAATTTTTTTGAGTGGGATGTTCAGAGCTTGACTCCAAATGACACATAGTTTAGTGTCCACCCCATTCCTGGCCTGTGTAATTTTGGAATCTGACTCTGACTGTGATTCTGGTAATGGTAGTGCGGAAAAATCAATTTTTCCATTGATTGTGACTGGAATGGACTTCAATTGAATCATTCGGACTGGAATCATGTATCTTGGTAATTTTGACTCCAAATATGATAAGATTTCGTCCTCTATGGATTCGGATTCAGAGTCGCACACAAAATATCCAATGAGACGTTCGTTTTTTAGGACAACGACACAATGTGTAATCCCACTGATTGGGCCATTCATCAAAACAGACTCAATTTCTGATGGTTCAATACGAATTCCTCTCAATTTAATTTGAAAATCATTTCTTCCAATGAATTCAATTTCTCCAGAATTTGGTAGCCATCGTGCCAAGTCACCAGTTTTGTACAGAATAGAATTAAAATCCACGGCCTTCTCTTCTGACGTTTGGAATGGATTTGGAATGAATTTCTCTGAAGTCAAATTAGGACGATTTAAATAACCTCGGGATATTCCCATCCCACCAATGTATAATTCTCCCACGGTTCTGAATGGTACTGGGTTCAAATTTTTATCCAAAATGTAACATTTAACATTGGGTAATGGTTTTCCAATACTTTTGTCATTTCTTGGGCTGCTGCTATTTTGTGGTCCAAAAGTCTTCATAGTTGTTGTAATGGCAGACTCTGTGACTCCATAAATATTTATGATTGTCCCCTTAAAATTTTGTCTTAGTTTGCTGTAGAGTGATCCCGTCAATTCTTCGCCACCGACGATTAATTTTGTGAGAGTTGGACAATTCGTCAAATCAAATTCCTGCAGTAGAGTCCCAGTTCCATTCAAAAATGTCACGCCGTGTTTGGACAGTAATTTTGGGAATTCCGTTTTGTCCAATTTCTCTTCATCAGTTACAATGAGAAGGGGATGGGAGTTCAAGAGTGCCAACAATAATTGGCGGACGAATGGGTCAAATACGTAGGTTGAAAATAGGGCGACGATTTCAGGATTGTCCTTCATTTTGTATTGGAGCGTAAGGGTTTCAATACAGCTCACGACATCTCTGTGTTCTCTCAACACTCCTTTCGGCATACCTGTCGTACCTAAAATAATTCAAAAATAATTTTAAAATTGTACATATATTTTTTTTTAAATAATTTTAAAAATTGTACATATAATTTTTAATACAAATAATTTTTAATACAAATAATTTTTAATACAAATAATTTTTAATTAGTTACCTGAGGTATACATAATGTAAGCCAGTTGACGATTGGTCATTCTAGTGTTCAAATTAGTGAGTGGTCCAGAATTTTCCTTTTGTATCTGAGCAAGTAAAGGTTCAATTTGAATGATCTGAATTTGTTGGGACGTGACAGGCATGGCAGAAATCAAAGTGGACAATCGAGATGCATATTGTTGGTTCGTAATGATGATTTGGGCCTTTGTATCCTCCAGGATAAATTTGACCCGTTCATCTGGATAAGTAGAATGAATGGGGACATAGGCCGCACCACATTTCCAAATTCCAAAGATGGTTATTACAAGGTCTTCTGTTTTGTCAAGGAAAAGTGCAATTAAGGGCTCAGACTCAGGTTTGAGTCCAAGGTCGAGGTCATTCTGTAAATAATGACCCAATTGGTTTGACCTTTGATTCAATTCTTGATAGGTTAGTTGTGTGTCCCCATACAAGATGGCGGTTTGGTTTGGTGTGAGTTCAGTGACTGCTTCGAATAATTCATGGATCAATTTTGTTGTTGAAGGGAATTCGGCATTTGTATCGTTCCATTGATCAATTTGGAGTTGATGGCTTTCCGGGAGAATGTTTAAGGATGCGACAGGTGTTTCAGCACGAGAGAGCACAATTTGATTCAATATAGTTTCAAATACGTCCAAAATCTCATCCATGATGTCTGGGTCAAATTTATGGGACACTTTAATGGTCAAAGCTGAACTCTCACTAATTGAAACGGAGATTGGGAAGTCCAATCGATTTTTGCTTTCAGTTTTATCATCTCCGAATATAAAAATGCTGTCAAATAGTCCTGTGTCAAAATTATCAGTTATTTTTACGGGTCGGTTGGTTCGGGTTTGGTTGTCTATTCGTTTTATGACATCAATAATGCTCATTCCATGCCCGTCAACCTCATCATGGTCCAAGATAACTGGTATCATTTCAAATTCGGTGGTGGTTGTCAGTACTACGGTCTGCCGCCCATTTCCATAGATGCTTAGGATTTTATGCCAAGTGAATTGGAGGATGGATGAGAGTGGAATGTCGTCCTCTAGTGTTAATTCTCTCAGCTTTGTGTCCAAAGGTTCAGCTATTGTCAAAATGCCTGTTTTAAAAATACAAGGTGTATTCTGGTACGTCAGGTGTCCATTTAGGTGCGTTTTGTGTTCGTTCTCACCTGTAATGTGTCCATTATGAATATGATGCGTCGATACCTCATGAAGGGATTTCGATACTAATGTGCTGAAATCGCACCGTTCCATACATCGACCAATCTCCTTTCCCCAGAAATCCATGGTGGTATCGTCGACAGGTGTTAAAAGGTTCTCTAGTTGTGGCGGCATTTCAACTGCAACTGCTGTAGATAAATATTTAAAATGTTAAGTATTGTGAGAACGGTTTGGAATGTCCATTGGTCAAAAAATCTAAGCCAAAATGAAATGCGCATTGCCTTTTTTATAAAAAAACTAGACCAATTCGTCGTACAAAAAAGAGACAAAAACTTTTGAAAGTCGTTGAATTCATTAATATTATATTTCAATTTATATTACAGGAAATTGCAAATAAATGCAAACTACAATTTACATTCTTCAAAATCTCATAGATTATCTCTATTACAATTGCAAATACACTAGGATTTCACATTTGGATTGTAATTTCAATTACAATTACGTAATTGTAATCAATTTCAAACACAATTACGTAATTGTAATTAACTTCAAACATAATTACGTAATTGTAATTGTAGTTGACGATTTTTACTATCAAAAAATAAATATCTTCCTAGAAATTGAAATATTTACCATATAACTTTGCATGATTTATCAATACTGAAAAGTTTTAGATTTCTCTCTCTCTGTAATTCAAATTATTTCCTAGAAAATGAAAAGTTTCTAAATAACTTTGCTGGAACGAAACACTTGAGAAATCTAAGTTTCAATTATCGTATTTTTTTCGTCTGCCTTTACGTATCTCTCAAATTACACAATTTACACACTCCATTAATGCCAAAATATTCTACAGAGTCTGTTAATTTTCAGACAAACAATTAACAAGGGAATGCCCTGACCTGTCCAACATTGAGATGTCATATATTTTGTTGTCAAAATTTTTGTCCTCGAAATTTTCGTGAAAATATATTTAAAATTTGTATTTTGAAAAGTTTTCATTTTGATACAAAAATTTTAAAGGCACCCCACTGGGGAATGCCAGGGCACCGGATAAGACGACGTCTCAAAGTGCTGGTAGACAAGTCACGGCATTCCCTTGTTAGAAGTTAAATACTCACATCTCCAAGGGTCTAACGTCGCGCGTCGCCCCAAACACTCCTTCTATTGTATTCTCTTCTTGTTGAATCGTATTCTTGGTAACTCTGAATTTTTTACTCAATAACGGGTTAAATATTTAAATTCTACTTGTAATAATCTGATACAAGTGTGTAATTTGATGCACAATGTAATGGTTGAGGTAAACGCACAAGCTGAAGCACAAACGTGAATGCCACTAGTTTTTTGTTTGGGCATCACTTTTACTTTTATGTTCATCACCAAGCTTTACGTGAATCTGCGTCTGAGAAACGCATGAGACACGTATTCAGCTTGAGCGTTGAGCCGACCGAAATAAAAACAATTCTCAAGAATTATTTCAGAGCAAGAGGATTTACAAGTACCTAAATCAGTTAATATTCTGTTGATTCAAATTAATATTTCTTAGGAAATTACGTTTTTTAGTAAACAATAACGTTTGTGGTTGAACACCACGCATTACACATAAAAGTAAAAGTAAAAGTTTTATTGTTTTCCGATGTTTTCTCCAGGGTCCCAAATATAATGTTTGTATTGAATAGCTGTCCGGTTTTCACAAAAACTAACCAAAACGCTAAAAAAATGTATTGTACTACGTCCACTTTTATTTATTATACAAATTATTTCGGGAAAAAATGATACTTCTTGAGAGTAAAAAATACACCATCGATTTTGTACTAATTTCTCTTCATTCCTTTTTATTTTACCAAACATTACATTCCAAAAAATCCTGAGGAGTCATGACCATGTTTAAAATTGTGGAGTCATTTTACAAAGAAAAAATAATGGAAATTGTTGAATTTAATTGGGGAAACCATATACATTTGGTACCCTATTGATGATAACACACCCGACCGTCGTCACACTATCAGTAAATCATTATTTATGTCAAGTTCTGTGGAACAAAATTTATGATTGACAGCCCTGAAATTAATAAAAATAAACAGAGTAGATAAGGAAAATGAATGAGGTACATGCGTAAACATAAACAAGGACGATGCAAAGTACCTATTTTTTAATGCTGGAACAATTGCGGATTTCTATTCTGAATTCCGACTCGGTCTTCACATCCCATTTTTCATTCTCTATTTCTTAAGAACTCAAGCCAAATTATGCAAAATAGGTACCACAATTAGAAAAGAAGTGGTGTTTAAAACAAATAATATTCTTTGGAATCACACAAGCGCTAAGCGGTGCTCTTTTAAATCATGCAATGTCAGAAAATTTCCTAATCCTATTTTCAATAATAATTGATTTCGCAAACAAACGGAATAATTTCTCTGGAACTGATAATTTTCTTGGGAATTGACGTCACTTCTCTAGCTATTACAAAAACAAAGAGTCATTTCTCTGGAATATTCTAGCACAATAGTACCTAACCACGTCAGCTCTAAAATTCGAACCACATATAAACTATGAACGGAAATAGTTTGAGGACACTCGGATTTTGAGAGACACTCGCGTACATTAACACCTTACATTTATTTGAACGAAAATGATTCCAACGATTGACATTGCCCCATTATTTGGTGACAACCAAGAAGAAAAATTAAAAGTTGCCCAAAAAATTGATGAAGCCTCAAGGGGTTCCGGATTCTTTTTCATTAAGAACCATGGCGTAGATGTTTTGGACAAACTGTTCGACATAACGAATAAATTTCATCAAACCATGACTGACGAAGAGAAATACAAATTAGCCATTGTGGCTTACAATAAAGACAATGTGAAACAAAATCGGCAAGGGTATTACCTTCCAATTCAAGGGAAGAAAGCCGTGGAATCATTCGTAAGTATTTGTAATAAATCACGAGTCCCCAAATGGGTGTTGTTTATTTACCTCTAAAATTCATCTATTTTTTCAGAGCTACTTGAATCCATCATTCAATGAAAACCATCCCCTGATAAAATCAAATACTCTCTGCCATGAGGTCAATGTATGGCCAGATGAAATTCGTCACCCAAACTTCAAAGAATTCCACGAGTCTTATTTCTGGAAAATGTTCCAATTGTCATCCATTCTATTGTGTGGATATTCATTGGCTTTGGGAAAAAATGAAAATTTTTTTGAAGATCATTTTAAGAAAGAGGATACGCTTTCAGCTGTCCGACTCATTAGATATCCTTATATGGAAAATTATCCACCCATCAAAATCGCTGCGGATGGGACTCAAATCAGTTTTGAAAGTCATGAAGATGTTTGTCTCATCACTATTCTCTACCAACCATGTATGTGAAAAAATAGGCTTAAAATTATAATTATGCATATATTCAAATTTAATTATTTGTAATTATTAATTAATTATTTACTGTACTACAGATGTGGCGAATCTCCAGGTCAGCACTCCGGAAGGATACCAAGACATTCCATCATCTGACGATTGTTTACTTGTCAATGCTGGAGGATACATGGCATACATCACAAATAATTACTACAAGGTAAATTCTGCTTATAATTTTTAATATTCATAATTTATTCATAAAATTATGACAAATTTTATAATCCATATTTTGTATGTACTTTTTTTACAGGCTCCAGTCCATCGTGTAAAATTCGTGAATGCAGAGAGACTCTCTCTCCCTTTCTTCACCATGCTCGCACATGACAGCAAAATCGAACCATTTTATCCAACTGGTAATAATGGCAATGCCAATAATGGCCAAAGTGGACAACAAGAGCCCATCATGTCGTACGGAGACTATTTCTACAAGGCTAGGGTTGAGTTGGTTAAAACTAATGGTCAAACTTAATCAAATTATAACCCATGAGATTTTTGGGTATCACTATTTGACAATGAATGAATTTTCTTTACAATTTTACAACAATATGCATTGAAAGGTGAAATAAAATATTCGATTCGATTCTGGCAAATGGCAAATAAATTGCAACTATTAATTACAACTTAATATAGTAAAGAAGTAAATTGATGACCCAAGTGATAACGACCTCGTCCGAGATAAGTAAAAATAATTGCTCGTCGACTTTACCGATTAAACCCACGTGGTATTTTAGCGGTGGGCATGAGCGGACAAAAGCCTTGTCAGCTTTGCTCAGATGACCTCGATGACCCACAGAGTTAAGAAATACTCTGGAGGATCGTGATGTTTGAGATAATAATTTGATCGTAATTTTCCCAATGTTGATCAGAAATAGTACAATGGAAATTCCAAGGATTAAAAGAAGGGGTGGAGAAAATTATGGAATAGGATTAAGGCAACAATAGAAATGGTAATTGTCCCACAGAAAAATTGTAGGAGTGTTGGTCCACACTGTGTCAAAATACTATCAACCATGGAGTGCAAGATTTGAAACGCCCTGTAAAGTTTTTGCCTTTTGTTTTTTTGAAGTGCACATCCTGGTTTTGTTCCGTCCCTTAATATACGGTATTAACAATTAGTTAAAATTGATTTTATTGGTATCAACGAGGTGACTGTTCTTTTTGTGCTAACCAAATATGTTGCTCCAAATTTATATTGATAAAATGGAAGTAAGTGACACTCAAAACAGCCGTATAAATGAAGTGTCCGTGATTCCAATATAAGCTCCGCCCAAAATAAAGACAATTTCCCCTTGTCGGCGTGATACAAGAAACCTGAAGAAATCCACTGAGATATAAACGATCTTGGGGTCAAGGGTCAGGAAGCCAGTCAGGATTGCAGGCAAAGAGACACACAATGGTATTGATAACAAAGGAAAGGAATGAGTTTGTTAGTAGTTTTCCAGACCATCTTTTTCAACGAATTCCGGCAAATTCAGAGTAAGGGCGAGTTCTTTGTTGAAAGCCAAAATGCTATTTCCAGAATATGCCAAGTTGTTGATGAATTTGTTGCAGAAGACCAATGATGCGGTCACACCGAAATGTAAACTCATTTGAAAAAATGCAATAATTTCTTCCCAATTTCGTAGTTCAAAATTTGTGACTGTGAAGAATGTGTGAAGAATTGTTGAGACTCGAATGCAAATGTGGACTTTGACAAGGACATTGAATAAGATGAATCGAAATGACAATGGGTCAAACATAGAAAGGACAATATTTCCTCGGACGACTCTTTGACCTTTGACCGGACACATCCAGAAAATATAAAAATAAACAAAGTGTAGCAGGTATTTACTAATTTTTATGAAACTTTTCGATAACATTTTGTAATCTCTAATGAGGAAGTACGATTATTTTATACTGTATTTCCAATACACGGACTTCTGGTTTTGTAGGAATTTGTATTTTGGTAGGAATTAAAGTTTTATGTCTCAGCCATATTTAAGTTTTGTAAGCAGGAAAGGCGGAAGTGTCAAAAACTGAAAATTTGTAAGGACTCTGTTAAAAATTGTGTGTAGTGCAACCGAATCTAAAATTAACGGTAACGGTAGATGAGATTCCTCAATGAAACAGAATTTGTTTTAACGGAAGCCGGAAGTTTTTCCAGAGCTGTATGTTGTATATTGTAAACGAGCGGAATTCCTAAACGAAAAGGCTATGTAATTAATTCATAGTATTACAGCTCATGTTTCCTGGAAGGCGTGGTACTTGTATTTTTAAAATGTTACTTCCTGATTTTATATGTGTAAAATGAAATGAAGCCAAAAAGTAACATTTTTTTTTTAAAAATGACTTTATAAACTTTCTTCGGAAATCTGTGGTTGAGGATTTGGAATTTGAGTTTTGACTCTGTGAATGTCTTCAATGGAATTGACTGACTCTAGCAATTCAGAATCTTTCGTCTCTGGTAAGAATAGTGTTATTAGACCAGCAAAAATACCAGTCACTCCAAAAATTATACTCGTCAGATCCACGTACACATTTTTCTAGAACGTAGTAGATTTGAAAGAATACAATATTTAAATTATGCATGTATAAAGTAAACACAGTTTGAATTCTGAATCTCACGTACCATTCCATGAACCACAAACGGTGCGAGTATTGAACCCACACGACCCATTATGGAAGCACACGCAACCCCTGATGCTCTCGTTTGAGTCGGATAAAGTTCAGCTCCCAACATGCATATCACTCCAAAAGCAGCAGAAATAAATAATTTTCCGGACATAGAGAGTATGAACCTCAGGGCAAACGTATCTGTTATTAAAAATCATGACAGAAGTCTGAATATTTCATATTTATTACTTAATTTATCAGATTTTTTTTTTACCAACTGGAACAAATGCAATTCCAATCATTGAAACACCCGTCAGCAAAAATGTGGTTGCAACTGTTGGCGTCCTCCCCCATTTTGTAACAAATGGTATAACGCCGATTGCCCCAGGAATTTCCATGAACCCACTGTATGTATAAAAATTTAATTGAACATTATGTCTCATTAAATCGTAATTAATTAATTAATAATTAATTCACCCCAGAAGGAAGACAAAGTACGGATCACTGGAAAGTGAGACCAAGTCGAATGTAATGCCGTAATATAAAAATGCTACAGACATGTATAGAATCCATAGTAAAATTGATCTCTTCCGTAATTCTGGAGTTTCTAAAAGGCGTATGTAATTCCACAAAACATTTTTCAACCCAAGTAGTATTATTTTCCAATAAGGCAATTTAGGTGTGTTTTCCGTCCCCGTTGTTCCCTTCAAATCGTCAAACTCATTTTTACAAGCCTCAAAGATTTCTTGTGCTGCTTCACGCTCTAGTTTTGGTTTTCTGTTTATCTTTGCAATTCGATTTAATATTTTAAAGGATTCTTCTTCCCGACCTTTTGAAATGAGCCAACGTGAAGATTCTGGGAGGATCCTGATTTTTCAAAGACATTCAAAAATATTTTACTCTTAATTAATTTTCATTGTATGGAAATTAGGACCAACCAAAAGTAACTCAAACATATAAGTCCCGATGTAGTCAAGGCTAACTGAAGAGTGGACCAATCACGGATAAAATAAGCGTAGAGCGGTAAAACGAGTTGACCAATCGCATTCGGTATTGCAGCGAGCATACCAATTGTTGCTCTGTAGGAAATGTCCAAGTACTCCATCACTAAAATAATACATCAAAATTGTTTCAACTGTAACTTAAAAAATCGCACGTTGACATAAAAAAATAAAATTCTTAAATAATTAGGGGATGACTTATTGTGAAGCAATTTTGATATGTAGCTGCCACTCCGACTGCAATGAAGGACCGGAAAATGATGAATAACGTATACGTGGATGACAATGCAGTGCCATAGCCGCCAATTAGAACAAATCCAATTCCAATTAGCACAGCACCTCTTCTGCCTAGCGGTCTTGGGAAAATAAATCAGCATGCACATAAATTCACTAGCTCACCTTACCATTACCAAGGTCACAAAAATATTTCAGATCAGATTTACGGTACCCGTCGGAGAGTCCCCCAATGATAAATGAGCCGATACATGCAGCTGCCATGTAAGTCGCCTGAATAGGGGCTACCAAGTAGGCTCGATCACAAACTAGGTCAAACTTGAGATGAACAAATCACAAAATTATGTAATGCTAAAGTTTCTGCACAATTTTTATGCTATAATTTCTGAAATTTTTTATCTCACTTCTGTTACTGTCGTTGACTCATAGACACTCCTATCATACGTCCATTTTGTGCACCTCATTTTCTCAACTGATTCAAAATCAATACTTCCGTATGCTTCATCATAAGTTTTATTGGTGAGTTGCTTGTAATTTAGATCGTAACGCTCACATTTGTGGAAGGAGGTCCCATCGCCATCTCTAGGTATATTCAGAAATAGGTTAACAGTAAACGTTGAATATAGACCGTAAATGACGGAATAAACGCCAGGGCGTTTAATTAAATTTTTTAATTTGACTTGCGGTATGCGCGGGATAGATATATTTTTGATTTGATCACTCGTCCAATTTGTGTTGTATCGAAGTTCATCCACATCACACCAATGTTCAGGAACAGCTGCCAAAAATATGTAGCTGATCACATTGTATTGGAATAGAGAATCCTATGGACGGGAAACGGACACAAATTTTTCATTATAATTACATAGGTACCAGTTATGCAAAATGCACACAAACACACACACCTGTACAAAAAATATTCCAAACAGCAACCACTGGTACAGATTATGACCGCCGATGAGTGGGAAAATGCTATCAAATCCTTCAGCTTTGTTGTTATCCATTGATTTGGAAAGTTTTTCCTTCAAATCAGAAACTGAATTCGCAACAAATTGAAATAAAATCAAATCAAGACCAGGACTCTGACTTCTATGTTAATTTGTCACCAACAATCCTGTACGCACACAGTTGTTCAGGGTCAACCTCACTTTGACCACAATGCATTCAGTTCAAACTGCCTATATTTATTTGACTGGTAACAACGCAATATGAATCTAAATTTCATGAAACTTGTTGTACTGTACTCAATTTCATGTTCATTCTATTTTCATTCCATAAAATCAGATAAGTACAATAATAGGTAGAAAAAAGTACATTTTATTTATTCCACGACACGAGGAAGGAAACACAGGATGTTAGATTGTAGATTAGTCATGAAGGGAATATTTACACTCAAATGTAAATTTAAGTTAAATGCAAAACTTAGGTTTAAATAATTCGAGAGTACCTTGTGCAATCACATAATAATCTGTCACATTCAGTTAAAGCATAAGTTAGGGGTTGCTTAATGTCAAAATTGGCTAATAGTGCGAGAATAATGTGCATTGCGTTCGTTTGTAATGCAAATACATAATCTAAATGTTCAACTGAAATGTCCTATTGATAACAACCACCTGTTGACGCTATTTTTAACAACTGATATGCTGTGATGCTATCAATCGATTTGGCGTTTGTCCCTTATGCGGCGAATCTTTAATAAAAAAAAGTACAGCAAATTGATAACTTTCTAATACAAAATAGGACCGAGTAATCTAAATGGAGAAATTATATACAATGCATGTGAACAAACTTGGGTCAATTCCTTGTGAAAATGGACTTAAGTACAAAGTACCAAGTACAAGTCCGTACTTGGAATTCGACTTAAGAACTTTCAGTATTTTAGAAAAGTTGGACTTAAGTACTTTTAGAATTTTGGAAAAGTACTTGGAATTGGACTTAAGTACTTTTGGATTTTTTAGAAAGTACTTGGACTTGGACTTAAGTACTTTTGGAATTAGGAGAAAGTGCTTGGAATTGGACTTAAGTCCATTTCAAAAGTACTTGACCCAAGTCGGCATGTGAATCACGTTCACATTCACAACTCCCTATAGTAGAGAATCAAATCGATGACCCAAGTGATGACAACCTTATCCAAGATAAGTAAAAATAGCTCTTCGTCAACTCTACCAATTAAACCAATGTGATATCTGAGAGGACGACATGAGCGGACAAAAGCCTTGTCAGCCTTACTCAGATGACCGCGATGACCCAGAGAGTTAAGAAAAACTCTGGATGATCCAAATATTTGAGACAATAATTTTGCTGCAATTTTTCCAAAGTGAATCAAAAACAGTAGAATACAAATTGCAAGGACCAAAAGAAGGGGGTGAAAAAATTGATGGAATAGAACTGAGCCCGCAATTGCAATAGTCATCGACCCACAGAAAAATAAGAGGAGTGTTGGTCCGCACTGTGTCAGAATACTATCAGCCATGGAGTGCATGATTTGAAACGCCCTGTAAAGAATTTTCATTTTGATTTTTCTTTGGGTTCCCCATTGGTTTGTTCCGTTCCTTAATATACAGTATTAAAAATGAAGTTAAATTGACGTTATTGATATAAATGAGGTGACTATTCTTCTGAGCTTACCAAATATGTTGCTCCAAATTTGTATTGATGAAATGAAAGTAGGTCACACTCAAAGTAACTGTAGAGATGAATAAAATATCTGTCACCCCAACATATGATCCGGGGAGAACAAATAGGATCTCCCCTAATCGGCGCGACACAAGGAAATTGCAGCCATCAATTGCAAAATATACGATCTTCGGGTCAAGGGTCAGGAAGCAGGTCATGATTGCAGGCATAGACACACACAATGGTATTGCTAGGATAGGAATGACTTTGTAGTAGTTTTGCAGACCATCGTTTTCTACAAATTCTGGCAAGTGTAGAGCATCGGCCAGTTTCTTATTAAATGTCAAGATGCTATTCCCAGCATTTGCCAAGTTATTGATGAATTTGTTGGAGTAAAATAAAGTAGCTATCACACCAAAATGTAAACACACACCAGAATATGCAATAAGTTTTTCCCAATTTCTGAGTTCAACATTTGTGAATGACAAGAATATGAGAAAATACAGAATTAGTGACATTCTGACGCAAATGTGAAGTTTGATGAGGAGTTTGAACAATTGGAATCGGAAGGACGACGGTTTAAACATTCGAAAGATATAATTTCCTCGGAATCTGTAAACTTTGATGGGACACATCCAGAAAATATAAAAATAAACAAAGTGGAGGTATTTACAAATTTTTAAGAAGCTTTTGGATAACATTTTGGTTTTATTTCGGACACAATGAAATAAGTTCTTCGTTATGGTGAAGTCTAAGAAAGACTAGGGACTAAAGTATTTGAAAGCGGAAGAAAGGCATTTCTGAAGAGACGCCAAAAAAAATAACAGTTCTGGTTTTAAAATATTTCAAAGCACCTTTTCTCGTACATCCGGAAATGTCTTACTTTCAGTGGTGTGTGTGAATAAATGCATATCATAGTAAATTCATTTTGTGTAGGCAACAGAAGCTGACCTTTAGTTAAGTATGGGGATAAGTCGGAAACACGGAAGTGAGATGTGTGACAAATTGAATAATTCTAAGGATTTGACTCAATATGCGAATTTTTAAATAAATTTTCCGGAAGAGTTTCCTAAATGAAACAGAACACTTTAAATTTTTAGGACGACGGAAGTTGTACATTCGATGAAGTTTTAGTTCTACATTTTGATGAATAAATCACATTTTCAGTATGTTACGTTTTCACATACATATAAAAGATCCATAAACAGTTAGGATTATTCGGACATTATCGCTTGCATTCGCATTGGACGGAGTATGTAAAGGACGTGTAATTAATTCATACAGCGAATACATGAATATCCCCGAAAATTTTTATACCATAATTGTATTGAATTCGAATGTTAAGTCATCTTTTCTTTTTATACGCTTCCTCGAACCAAATTCAGGAAGTAATCACATAGGTCGGTCTCATCAACAAAATTGTGTATTCTAAACATTGCGGAGTTCATTTCATCAATAATATTTTTATATTTTACCTTGCCCTCATTTTCCAACGCGAAACAACAAAGACAACAACAACAGGAAATGATAGTCCGTCTTATCGCAATGCTTTGACTCCACGTATGGTGTATTAACCGACGTGACACTTTGTATTATTAACAATCACCATATTGTATAATTTTAATTTCGGTGTTCCGTGATTAAAACAATAAATTAGCTAATTGTAATTAGCATAATAATTAAATATGGCTAGAGCTGAACTCTTGGGTATTTTTACACTACTCACCTGTCTGTATATAATTTCTGTGACTGTCGTGATAGTGGACAGTTTTCCAAATGGTGGAATAGCAGAGGCAACCAAAGTCCAACTGAACACTTCAAAAACAACGACAGTTAATAAAACACAGATTTTGAGAATAATTAGTATCAAAAGACACAAAACGGGATCAGGCACTGGGCCTGATCATTCCAATGAAAATAAAGGGAAAGGTCAACATATTTTGAAGCATGCAGCAGCAAAATCTGATGAATCTGGCGGAAAATCATCTGCGGAATCTGGTGGGAAATCATCTGCTGAACATTCTGGTGGAAAATCATCGGCTGAAGCATCTGGTGAACACTCTTCTAGTCAAGAATCTAGCGAATCTAGCGAATCTAGCGAAAGTTCTGAAGAGTCTAACGAACGCGTGACTAGTCGAATGCACAAACGTGTGGGTGGAAACGCCGGAAGTGCTTCCGGTTCTGCCGATGTAAAAAATAATGACAGTGATGAAAGCAAGGAGACGTCTGAGGAGAATTCCTCTGAGTCCGACGAAAATCCAAATTGTCTCTCAGGTGATATAGGGAAATTCACTAGTGGTCAACAGGAATATGTAAGTTGTCATTTCATTATTTTTTGAGGTCCTGGGTTCAATTCCAGGTAGAGCCACTTCTCGTACTTTAACTCTATGTACTTATTTGTACAGGTGCGTAGTCTCTTGAACGGAGTGACCTACGTCCCAATGGGCAGTACGAATTTCTTCAATGCTGTGAGTATAATGATAAAAGGAGAGGCCATGGGGGTCGTTGACATTGGGAAGCTTTGTGTAAGCCGGGTATGGAATTTGGAAAAACATGAACTCAATATATTTGGGCTTCAACGACTGGCCGTTCTGAAATGCAAAACGAATCCATCCTCCAGTCATGCGATTCACTGTAGCAGCAATGCAGAGCCACGTGGTGAGAGAAAATTCATTCCAAAATTAATTCTAATGTTGGTAATTGGTAATTAATAAATTAACTAATTACCATAAATTTTATTCACATCACAGTGTCAATGCAACTCGCACTCGTGAAGACAGACGGTGAATCCTACTCATTAATCATCGGGTGTTTGTCCAATGGAGACAGACTTTGGTACGTGGTGTCCGAGAAAACCAGTATAGACAGTGGAACCAAAGCAGAAATCTTAGAGGCTATTCAAAAACATGGGTTCAGTAAAGACACAGCTTTGGAGCCATCTTACGACGAATGCCACAATTTAAATTCAGCTCAGCCCGTAGGTGATAGCAGTAGAGAAGACGCCGGAGATGATCCAAACGCTCCTTGTTTCAATGTCACTCTAACAGAAGATGAATACGATTTCGTGAGTTGTTGTCTATTTACCTCCTCCACGATTAATTTGTGTATTTTTTTTATAAAAAAAAAAAACTTTCTTTTTTGTACAGGTTGATGACCTCAAAAAAGAAATGGCGTTTATACCGTACGCAAGTCGAGAGTACTACAACGCCATTTCCCTTCTTCTCACTGGAAGTGATTTTGATCAAAATAAAGTTGAAAATGCTTGTATTCGTCGAACGAGTTTTGCAAGGGGGGCCAACGATATCTCTACCTTCACAGCCAAAGGATACAACAGTCAAGCCAAAGTAGAATGCACGAAAGTCGTCATTGATCAGACAAGGGAATATCGCTGCAAGAATCGAGGGTTTCATCCATGTAAGTAAACAAGCAAGCAGAAAATCCATGGGTGTTGTCGTTGTCAATTTACAATGTATTTTTAAAATTACGTTTGTATATTTTTACAGTTAAATTGAATGCAAGCCCTGTGTTCACGGACAGTCAAACTTTCGTAGTTTTAGCAGGATGTTTAGGAGGTGGGAATCATGTATGGTTCGTCGCATCCCCACTAGATCATATTGACAGTCGAGCCAAACGAGCCATTCAAAGACAATTGGCTGGACTTGGATTTTCAACAAAAGGGGTTGAATTGTCATACACACGTTGTAAAAAAGACCAAAAAGTCAGTGATTCCGGGGAATCTGGAGAATCTTCTGAGTCTAGTGAATCTGAGTCGTCTGAGTCTGAGTCACATGAGTCTGGAAGTATGACAGGTAGCAAGAATAGACACTCTGGTGGTGGAAGCAGCAGCGGAAGTAGCAGCAGTAGCAGTAGTAGCAGCAGCAGTAGCAGCAGTGAAGAAGATGAAGGCGGCCATGATGACTCAGCAGGCGGCAGTTGTTTCTCAGCATCAGCATCCTTGACAGAATTGGACATGAAATTCGTACGCATGGAAATTTTTATTCAATTTTGAAATCTATTTTTTTTGTCAAAATCTAAGATCCAAAATTTCTAAATTTTTTTTGTTTAAAATTTTTTTAGCTGAAAACCTTGTCCCTACAAGACGCCTACATGCCGATGGCTAGTCCACTCTATTATGACATTATAAGCGAAGTCCTGACTGGGGTACCCTTGGAAGAACATGATATTGACAAGGGATGTGTTCATCGGATTTGGAATAATGATTTCACTGAAGTCACTATTCAAGGGTTTGGGAATAAAGTAGCCTTGGCATGTGAAGTCTTGTCTTCAGACACAACTCCAAGATATTTGTGTAAAACTAGTGGGACACCCTCTTGTAAGTCAATTAGTCAATATAATAAATATTTGATACACCTTTATATGCAAAAAAACACTATTAAATTTATACGTACAGTTTCCATGCAAATGATTCCTGTATTCACTGACCATGAGAGATTCCTTGTCATTGTGGGTTGTCGATCTCGAGCCGAAAAATTCTGGGTGGTTGTATCTAATGAGAATCACATTGACAATTATGCAAGGCATGCAATCCATATGGAAATTGCATCCTTAGGATTTACAACAGAAGCCATTGAACTCAACTACCATCACTGTGAAAAAAAAGTAGGGGCGGATAAGGACGAAAAAAGTTCAGAGGAGAAAGATGTCGTCAACCATGGACACTGTTTTCATCCATCTTCTGCCTTGTCGTCGGAAGACCTCAAATTCGTAATAATACAATTTTTGGACCGCCCTCTATGATTTTGATTTTTTTTTGTCATTAATTATGTATATTGTACAGGTCAGAGGGAAATTGATGCATAAACCCGTGTACATCCCCCTGGGGAATGCTGTGTACTACAATGCCATGAGTCTTCTCCTCACTGGGAAATCTATGGAGGAAAATAATGCGGACAAAGCTTGTTTAGGTCGAACTTGGGATGAGGACTTGACTGAACTCACACTAGAGGGCTTCGGCGGGAAACAGTCAACATTGTCATGCTCACATGATGACAGTGGATCCAATTTCCAATGCCATCTGTCCGGAAGTTCTAAATGTAAGTACAGTACATAATATGAATTATGGGACAGCCCTCATTTTATACATAAATCTTTGCATACGCATACAGTTTCTGCCCAATACACACCCGTGTTCACTGACAATCTACACTTCGCCCTTGTCGTTGGTTGCCTTCAAGACGGTCAAAAATTTTGGTTCGTGGCATCATTGGAGGATCACGTGGATAATTTTGCTAAACATGCCGTCCATATTAAACTTGCATCCTTGGGATTCCCGACGGATGAAGTCACGTTGTCTTACCATCATTGTGGGGGTGACGGTGATCACGCAGGTGAAGGGAAATCGGCCAAGGTGGAGCTAGAGGCCTTGTCCGGTTTTTCGGACGAAGAAATCATGGATAAGGGGGCTTGTCCGGACTTAACACATGCAACCTCCATTTCATTCACTAGCAAGGAATTGAGTTTTGTAAGTTTATAAATTCAGTGCATAATTTTGAATCACCCTGTATAAATTTTCGTTTTATTTTTTAAAGGTTAAGAATCTACTTACTGCAAAACATGCTTACATTCCAATGGCGAGCCCTGAATTGTATGATGCCTTCACTCATCTCCTTACGCAAAAATCCTTGGAAGAAGTCAATGTGGACAAAGCCTGTTTATCTCGAAGATTTAACCCAAAATCACACACAGCGACCCTTAGTGGGTTCGGAAGTCAAACAAAACTGAAATGCAAGGCTGTTCGCTTTGGCAAGAATCATGGGAAACATTGTGTGAGCAAAACAAATCCGGAATGTAAGTTTATCATAAAAGACACTTTTAAACTAAGGTCCGGGGTTCAATTCCTAGTCAGTCCATAAATAAATACTTTATTTTAATTTTGACTAACAGTTGAGGTCCGAGTGACACCAGTATTGACAGACGGTGAGAAATTTGTACTCGCTGTGGGTTGTTTGTCGGACGGACAAAAATTTTGGGCTGTGAATTCTCTGAATGACCACGTGGACATTTTGGCAAAGCACTCAATTACTCAACAATTGGGTAATTTCGGTTTACAACCCAAAGAATTAATTGAACTCAATTACCAACATTGTGGGGAGCCTGGAGAGGGGACAGAATCTGAGGAAGCAAACGAAATTTTCCCTGGCGTTGAAGGGGAGGCTGAAACAGGAAGGATCAAACCACCGGTCACTGACGACGGGAAGTGCATTGACCCTGAACAAGTGGTCGAGAATAGTAAGAGGGATGAGGTAATAAATGAGATATACATTTTTTCTTAAATTTTTAATTAAATTTTTTAAATTAATCTTGATATATTTTTTGTACGTTGTAAGATTTTGAAAATTCTGGGTGAAGGAGTCTACACACCTATGGCGAATAAACAGAATTACTATGGATTGGCTACAATGCTCAGAGGTCAAACATTGACCGGAGATGAAGAACTCAAGGCTATTTGCCCAATGAGCATTTGGACGGAGAAGAGTCAAGCTGTATTTGGCTTCGAGTTCAGCAAAGCAGCCATGGACTGTGACACGTCAAATATTGGAAGGGTCAAATGTACACCCAATTTGGAAAAAATGGACAACAAACAAATTGCAGTTTGTAAGCTATATATTTTTAATTTTTTAGAAAATAGTGAGATATACATTTTGAATAATTTTTTTGTACCTAGACACTGCCCGTTACAGCATCGTCTGGTCTGACAAGGAAAACATCCTATCCGTAAATTGTTTGTCCAATGGGAAAAAGAATTGGATTCTTTTGTCCAAAAAAAGTTACATTACTTCTGAAATCAAGGAATTTGTGCTCAAGAAAATCGTGGAGCTTGGATTTGATGCTGATTCGGCTCAAGTCCTTCCCTATGATGAATGTGACAATGCGGGGTCAGCCGAAAGGTCAGGCGGGGGCGGGATACACAAAAAACTGAAGGTCGAAGACGTATTCGCAAGCCCTCCGTCAGATGACGATGCCGATGCCACGTGTTCTGCCCCTGAGGATCATTTGGATAATGAAAACAGAGATTACGTATGTAAAAAAGTTTCAATGCTGTACTTTTTAGTGGTTAAATTAATTTATTTTATTTTTTTAAGATTTTGAGAATGTTGGGTGAAGGTGTGTACACACCTATGGCTGAAGTGGATAATTTTTACGGGTTGAGTAAAATGCTCAGAGGTCAACCGTTGACTGGAGAAGAAGAACTCAAGGATGTTTGTGTGTTGAGTGTTTGGTCGGACAAAAGTTCAGCCATATTTGGATTTGGTACACACAAGGCTGCTTTAGATTGTGACACTACAAATATTGGAGTCATTACTTGTACACCAAATCTAGCAAAAATGGACAATAGAAAACCTGCCGTTTGTAAGTTATTCATAAAATTCAAATTTTGGGCATCAAATTTTTGGGCATCAAAATTAATTACCATATCATATAATGTGTGTATTTTATTTTGTAATTTACAGGGGCTGCAACATACAGTGCTGTATGGTCAGACACTGAATGTATTCTGATGGTCAATTGTTTGTCAAATGGGAAAAAGACTTGGATTCTTCTCTCCACACAAAAGAAAGTGAAGAAAGAGACCAGAGAATTGGTTCTAGAGAAAATAGCCAAGTATGGATTTGATCCGAGTAAGGCATTCGATCTATCGTACGCAGATTGTGACAACTAGTTTATGCGTAACTTAAATTAAATTAACTTAAATTATTTGTTTGAAATAAATTGATATAAAACATGAGTACTTCTTGTTGAATTGATGATTTGATTATTAAATTCTAAATTTTGGACATTGGTCATCTGAAGAATCAATGGTGGTGGAATATATTTTCCCGGTATAGAAAAGTCTCATTTGACGTAACATTTTTGAAAAGAGACTGTCTAAAATCTCGGAAGACTTCATTAGAAGATAGCGAAAAATATATATCATAAAGTACAGTGTGGACAAAAAAATGTCGATTCAGAAATATTAAAATTTATGATCACAGTTTCCAAATTCCGCCATGGAAACGAAACCGGGAAGTTGTTTTGTTTTTCGTGTAGGTAAATTAAGACAAGACGCAAAAGGTATGCAAAATACGGGAGCCAGAATTTGGACATTCGAATATACCAAATTCTAATAAACTTCCTGGTAGTACATTGAAATTTATAACGTAATTTCCCAATCTCCAACCACAATTGAAAATTAAGATACATTAAAAACTTGTGTGATTCGTGGTTGTCCACGGTTTTTCCGCCATGAAGGTAATTTGGCGTAGGTATGAGGCCATTTTCCTTGTCATCGCCTTCATTGTCACTTCAGCCACGATTCCGTGTCAAGGACAACGGAGGAGTGTGACTCAAAATCAAACCGAAGCTGTTCTCAAGCGATTCAGAAACACGTCAGGTAACTTTGGATTCCGTTCACTCCTACAATTTATGACAATATTCATATTCATATTTCAATGGCAGTAATTTGTGTTTAGAATCCTCTAAATTAATTAATTTCCAGGTAGAACATATGAACAGAAATTGAAGGAATTATTGGATTGTTTGAGAGAGGTGACGGGATGTTCAGTAGACAAAGGCCTTCTGACCAATGAAATCCTCCTTCGAGGTCAAATGAGAGAGAGGGGTGAAGAGTGCACGAGTCCCGGGAAATACGAGTTAGCATTTGATGGAGCCAATTACAATATTCTTAGAAAAGAGTATGGAGAATTACAAGAAGAACTCTTGTCCACAGGACTCACATTCTGCAATCCCTTCAAGTATCTCTACTGTTCACCTCAGCGGAGATGTGAGTGTCGACCTGGGTCAGCTTGGAAACCAGAGGTCAATCCTGATGTCTGCAGTTTGATTGCTGGGGGTGATTGTCGAGGTGAACAATACCTATTTGACCCTTTCAACTCTAACAGAATCAGCATATTCAACTACATCACAATCCCAGCCCTTCAATGCTCAGAGAGTAAAAGTCGAGAATGTGAAAGATTTTTGGATTACTTCAATCATCCTGTTTGTGTGAACGATGCCATTCTAGGAATCATTTCAAGGACTTGCCAAGTTTGAACTTTGGTGACCCTTGCAATTCGGAACATCATGAGGCACTCTTAAAACCCCCAGAGACAAAATGGAAGGACTACATGCTTCGTATAAAGAAATTGGAAGAGATCATGGTAGCCAAGACTCAATTCTGTGACCTTCGACGTCTTTTCTTCTGTGGGAATTCTAGCAAGAAGTGTGAGTGCATGAAACCATCTTTCTATGACGAAAAGACGAAGAACTGCACTTACAATCGTCCAGTTGAGTTTTGTATGCAACTGTCCTACTTTCAACGGTTGCGTGATACACTCTCGGGTAGAGCAGGATCTGATCTGTCTCAAGGGTACCAAAGTGCTTCTCAGAGAGAATGTAAGACTGGGTGTGTCGTTTCCCCAGACGCGAAACCAATCCTTCAATTCTGTTCAATTTGTCACAGTAGTCAGCCTATTAGCATTGGAAGAAATTGTAACAAGACAATCACGTCTTTCTTGAGACGTCTCCCAGAGATAGCACTAGCAATTGATGAACCGAATTATGGGAAACAACTGGACCTCCTGGATGAGTTGAGTGACAAGGCCACGGAATTAGAAAAAGTCTTCCGATTGGAGAAAGGGAGTCTATGTGACCTACAGGGTGAATTGGAGGGTGCTCGTGCAGTCAGACGAATAAAAAATTTGGAGGCAGCAGGGACGGTGCCCGTGGCCACGAAGGAATACTACAGAGAGACCATTCGTTTCATAGACATGGTCATTCGTAATTATAGTGCCAACGGACTCTGCAAATATCCGGAGAGAATAGTGCAAGATCCTGTCCCACCCTCAAATGTCCCTGTAGTCATTGTAAAGGTATTAATTTGAATTGAATCCACATTTTTATGAAATGTAAGACAATCAATGCCGGAATTATTCACCAACCCTTTGTTGAATTTCTTTTGTTTTTGTAGACTCGACCAGACTTGGTTTGTGGACTGAATGCCAATGCCACAAACCCAAATTGTTATGAGCCAAAGAACCACGACGAATATGTGGATGTCCTGAGGAAACGACTCATACCATTCGAAACAGTCTCAAAAGATCAACCTTGTCCGTTGGATGTGAAGACACTATTTAACCTTTCCAGTGCAAGTTTTGGAACTGGTTCTGCGGATTATTATATATTTCTCATTGTCACTCTCGAAACTCATTTGGTCAACAATACTCAATTCTGCAACACAAAGTCTGGTCTGGAATGTAAACATCCTGTGGAAGTAAAGCCCGAAACCATTGGGAAGTGCGGTTTAACGAATTCTGGAGATTTGAGTGCCAATAATGCTCCCCATTTTATTCACGTCTCATTTGTTGTCATTCTCTTCATCTACTTCTACTGAATTTTAATTTCGACTATCCAAATCCACTATCAGTTTGTATTCCTTGACTAATACAAAATTGGTCGAACACTATTTGCGTGCTAATAAAACGGGAAAAGAATAAATTTCAGAAGGAACAAGTGAGAACAAGAAATTTCTGTTTTTCTTTTTCATTTTATTTGCCATGAATTACACGGAAGAGTCATTAGACAATTTGGTCCCTGCATTGCATTGCATGTAGATTTTTAATAATTTTTGTAATACGTACCGTACCGTAGTATGCACATTCCTAAAATTCCGCCATGGAAGCGAAACCAGGGAATTGTTTTATTGCTAAGGAAAACTCGGAAAACTATAACGTAAGAAATATGACGAAACACGGTTAGGACTTTAGACAAATTAAATTTTCTGGTATACCAGAATTGTAGAAAGCAATTGTCCAGTCTCCGACCACAATAGTTTGTCCACGGATTGTCCGCCATGAAGATAATTTGGCGTGGGTGTTCGGCCATTTTCTTTGTCATCGCTGTCATAATCTGTTCAACCCCGACTTCGACTCAAGGACAACGGAGGAGTGTGACTCAAAGTCAAATCGAAGCAGTCTTCAAGCAATTCAAAACACGTAATTACTACATGATTACTGATTCCATTTTGTCTTACTTTTTTAAACAATACTCAACAACTTTTCCTTAACTTTTGAATAAAAAGAAATCTGTACTTAATTTTTAATTAATTTGAATTAATTTCCAGGTGGATCCCCAGAAGAGAGATTGAAGCAAATATTGAGCTGTTTAGGAGGTGACCGGACCACATGTTCAGAAGGACCTGAGATCGTGACCAATGAAATCCTTCTCCGAGGTCAAATGAGAGAGAGAGGTCAAGAGTGCACGGGTCAAGGGAATTACAGTAAACCCTTTTATAATCTCGACCTGGAATCTGACAAAAACTTATTAAATTACAAAGGATTGCAAGAAGAACTCCTCAACACTGGACTCATTTTCTGCAATCCTTTCAAACAACTGTATTGTTCGCCACAGAAGAAATGTGAGTGTCGACCAGGGACGGTGTTGAGGTCAGAGGTCAATCCGGATGTGTGTACCTTGACTGCTGGAGGGTATTGTCTGGACCCTGTGTTACAGGATTCCAGATCTAGATTCCGACTTCCAAAAGGTTCACTCTACGACCCAATTAACTCTAATGGAGTAGAATCCGCGGTAGTAGAAGTCTCTCCAAAATGCTTAAAAGAAGATGGACTATGTTCTTCTGTATCATTCTACTTCCATCATTATATTTGTGAGAACGATGTGATTAGTGAATTCGATCTGAAATTGCTGCTTCATTACAGGGACATGCCGCGTCTGGGCTTTGGAGACCCTTGCAATTTAGAACATCACGAGGAACTCCTCAAATCCCCAGAGGCAGAATGGTCAGACTATATGATTCGTGTAAAGAAATTGGAAGAGATCATGGCCGCCAAGACTCAATTCTGTGATCTTCGACGACTTCTAGTGTGTGGGAATTCTGGGAAGTGTGAGTGCATCAAACCAACCTTCTATGACGAAAATATAAAGAACTGTACTTACAAACACCCAGCTGAGCTTTGTTCCCAGGTACGGACCACTGATGACATTTTTTTGAAACTGACTGGAGAACCAGGTTCTGAATTGAGGGAAGGCTTTATATATACCGAGCTCAGAGAATGCAAGGGTGGATGCACCAATTTCCTCGGCATTACTCCAAGTCGATTCGTCTGTTTGATTTGTCGAGAGCCTGTTAAAATTGGAAGAAATTGTAACAAAACACTCACTTCATTCTTGAGACGTGGTGGACTCTTTGCACTCCCGACGGATGAACCAGATTATGGGAAACAACTTGACCTCTTGGATGAATTGAGTGACAAAGCTACAGAGTTAGAGA
>JAQGCB010000100.1:0-32846 GCA_034698835.1 Protaphorura tricampata
GAAAAGGAAAACCTACGATTTCTATTCAATTATAAATGTGTGTATGTTACGGGAGTGTTTTGAACATATTTTATACCATTTCGAGCACTTACAATTAGTCAGAAGCTAATATTCGAGAACAAACGCCCAACTGAGAAGGCGTGATGATTATAAATATAGTGTTATTATTTTAATAGTAATGATATTGAGCAAGCATTAGAACATACTGATTTAAACTGCATCCAAGTAAAGTCTCATTATTTTGGAAATGCTACTAATTAAAATAAATCACACAATTACGAGGACAGCAGGGGCTGCTTATGTATTGCCTGTAACAAGTTCCAGAGGCTTTACCGAATAACGGGTGAAATAGGAATGACGTACTTCCTTCCCCATATGCAATTACATCTGTCAGAACAGAACAGCCTAAAATGGTTTACTCAAATAGAGTGTTATTTCCCCAAAATACCAAATACGTTTGAAATGAAAGTAAAAATCAATTTCAGTTCAAAAACAAGACCTACAGAAAGCTTTTTTGGAACTTAAGTGCAGGCTAGAATTTTGTTTGTAGAAAATATCTTCATCAATTTCTGTACCTCCAGCTAAGCTCCGCAATTCTTAACCTACAGGTAATTCTGAGTTACTAGAAGTATTAGGCCTGTGGACATAATTTAAAGCTGGCCTTAGCCGGCATAACACACACACATTAAATCAAGTACCGTATTAGCAAATTCACAACCTTCGTCAATTCATTTCAACAAGGATGATAGAAAGATACGCACTTGGACGTACATTATGTTATTCTTCTATTAGGGTTAAATGAAGAGAGTATCTTGTACAGTTGGAGATTGGTTCTATTTGGTTAGGATGTTTAAAATTTGGTAAACTTGTAAGAGCCTGAAATCTTCATATCTGGTTAGAACGTTTATTAAGACTTTTGTCCCGGAAACTCACTCTTTCTTCATTTTTTTAAAGCCGGAAGTTTAAAGTCCGGAGTAAGTCTTCAGCCTAGGGTCCCTTGAACGGGAAGTCGGGAGATCAGATGTTTTTTCTTCCTTCCTCACTGGGACTCGAACTAATTTCTCACAGCTGTTGCACGCACGGCTGTCCTGTCTGATGCAATGTAGGACGTACAATTTCCGAAATTTTAATTAAATGAACTTCGGGGCTAAACTCACAAGGAACACAAAATGGATGTGAACTTCAAGTTACTTAAAATTCTTAAGAAATATTTCGACCATTACAATGACCTTGTCCGGAGGGAGGTTGGCCCAGCAGATAAAATTGTATCTATAATATCTTATTAGATTTACGACTAAAACGGAAAAAGCTAGACCATTTTTAAAATTCTACACCCTAATAGTATTCCTCGTCGTTGTCAAAAAATTCCTGTTTCCTTTCATATTCATGTGATGTTAAGAGTGTGCGAAGACAGGAACTGGGAATGAGTTGTGATCCCACATCCCATATCACCCGTCACAATCTGGTCATATTTAGTCT
This sequence comes from Protaphorura tricampata, assembly GCA_034698835.1. NCBI lineage: Eukaryota > Metazoa > Arthropoda > Collembola > Poduromorpha > Onychiuridae > Protaphorura > Protaphorura tricampata. The sequence goes on from JAQGCB010000100.1 coordinate 1,480, forward strand.
CCCATTAGTACGTACAATTTTCACTCCAGATGAGCAGAGCTAAAAATGCACGAACCGTAATAATAATTATGAATGTGACATGTGCCAATGTCAAAAGGGCTTCCGCAGCTGCACTACTGTACATAAGTATTCCTCTGTTGCACTATGGCTCATTAACTGTCACAATGAGAATAAATAATAAAGTCCATGTGTGCATGTACGTTCGACTATAACGACTAACGACTGGAAGGATTTATTTAAATTTTTATTGACTAAACTTGAATGGGTTTAAGTTTTTTAATGTTAAATTTTATTAATGCTGAAGGCCATATCAAATAGAATATAAAACTATCACGTTTTTTGTGACATACAAACCTTGACATCTACGTAATATAGACACAACATTGTCCTGTTTTAATTTCTGAGTCTGGACATAAGGAAAATAAATTGATCACGGGACTGTACATAATAGGTTGATTTCAGTACAGTGACCCACGTAGCATTTATGTATCTTGACGTGAATGGAATCACGCAATGAATCAATCAACATCTCGTTGAACTTCGCCAAGAAATAATACGAAGTAGGTAATTTTATATGGACTGCTAACAAGAAGCCCTGTTCAAATGTAAATTTCAAACTTTTCTAAATTGGTAAAATTACTCACAATTATGAAGATTTCGTTGACATATAAAATTGAAAAACCTCTTTGGTTTGTTGTAAGTCAATCTGCTTGTACAGAAAAAACAGTTACGTAAAGTCTGACGAACTTTAAAAAATGTTTTGACCAAACATTCCGGTAGAAATTCAATAACAAAGGTTAATCATCAACAATTTTGCGCAGCAAACCATACACACAATAATAATTTATTTCTTTATTAGTCATTCGGAAACCATTCAGTCCTCACTGGTGTCATAAATCTTTCTCTCTCATTCAATGCTAATCGTTTTAGTTTGTGACTAGTCAAAGTGCAAAAGTGCAATCTGCGTTTGCTTGGTTTGAAAGTCATAATATTATATCATGTCAAAATTATTACTGGTCTGTTTTGAAATTGAAAAATAAGCAGACATTCAGTCTTAGCTTGCGTGCTTTAGCATTTGCTGTAGCTTACGACTAGTTTGCGACAGATTTAATATTCAGACCGTGTTTGGAACATTTTGAAGTAGTACACAAGAAGTTGGACAAAAAAATAGACATGGAACAAAAAAATCAAAAACGATTGAAGTGTCAAATATGTTTTTAATGAATTGCCTCGTAAGTGAAATATTTACCATTGGTTCTGTCAAATAGTCGCAATGCCAAATGAGAAATTCTATTCTAGCCAAATTTATTACAAGGTGATTCTAAGTTACACACAAGGTGTTCGTTCATTGGCTAATCCAATGGCTGGAAATTAATTGATATCCTAGAAATTGTATGATTGGTCTAGAAAACTTAACATAAGTATTTAAAACTCATCCTGAACTTATCTCTGCGGTAATGATTTACTAAATTATGATTTTTAAAATTATAGTGTATTGACGAAAGCTGCCAGAAGGCCTTGGACCATTTGCTAAGACTCGGGGGACAATAGAATCGAAACTAACTCTCGGTTGTTTTTTTTAAAAAATGAATCGAGGAAACAGTGTTGACGTGGTTGATGCAGATGACAGTGTTCAAAATTCATCTACTCCAAAATCTGATATTAAATTCCAAGCCGGCAAGATAGTAACCTCAACTCCAAAAGCAACACCAGAATATTCTAATGGAAATCCTGACAACGGCAATACTACCGCGAATCGGAATTCGACTAGTGACACTCCGAGACGTGCATCTACATCCGGTGGACCCGTGCTCAACAGATTTCCTTCCATAGAACACCGGAGAAATTCCAATGTGTTTGTTTCTGACGGACTCTCACCAATTAGTGCGACGAGAAGTTCTAAAAGTTCTGGGGGTAATTCTAGTTCATCGTCTTCAACGATTCCTGATTTGACCTTGAGTCCAAGTACAGATCCGGATTCAGATGACACCCCACCTGCCTTACCGTCAACTGCTGCTCCAAATCCGTCTTTCAGTATTGGTTCAAGTGCACTTAATTTTAATGTGAATAATAATGGACTCACTAATGGGAATAATGGTGATGGAAGTCACACTAGTCGGCATCGTCACAGTCATTCCATTGGAAATGATGAATGCTTTGAAGGTTTTCAAGATCATCATGTTCAACCACACCTCTTTCACTCCGCGAGTGAACACACGTCTTTGCAGTATTCCAGGTCAGTATCAGTGTCATATTTTGACAAAATTTATTACAATTCCATTTAGTTGAGGGCGAGAAGGTTTATAGTTATCATTAGTTTTGACTAGGAACTAAACTATTTGAAAACGAAAAAATATTTACATTAAAAGTGCAAGGAAATAATGAAAATTTTCGGGGTACAAAACTAAATCCGAGAACTCAACGAATTTGACTCAACATCTTTTAATGAAATTTAAAAAAGTACAGATTAAATTAAGTACTACAAAGTTTGTAACGACGGCGAGGTATAATTTGTAGTGCACTGTCGAACAGAATAGCACTCTTACTGTGTTTATATTCATGAATTGTACTAAATTTTTCACAACGAAATTCTTTCTACTACTACTTTCCGTAGATCAAATGGGAAGTTTCAATCTGGCATGCATATTGTGTATGTTACTCTTATTTTCTTGGCATTTCAATTTTATAATCCATTAATTTGGGAGTGGACTTTTCTCTTTGAGGATGTGCATATAATTAAAGCAGTATAACACGACTACGACATAAAAGAAAATAATATGCACTGTTTTTTAGGACAAACGAATCAAAAAATCAGTGGCCCGACCTCGTGTCTTTTTTGTTATTATCCATAAAGTTTCACTTTTCAAATTTTTCGTATTTGAAAGTCTGAATACCAAAGCATTATTGCATGATACTAATAACTGCATGAGAGGAATTGAGCCTTCAAATAGTACAAGGTTTGTGGAATATTTCATTTGTTGAATTGTTCCATTCAAGCAGAGAGGAAATATTTCTGCTCCATTTGACTTTAATTGCATTCAGTGTTCATCGAGCATTTCGTTACTCTTTTCAACATCGCAATCGCATCGCAAGCTGTCAAGGTTAAGTCGGCACATTACTGGGAATTAAAAATGTTCCCTTTCTACAAGATCGTTCAGGAACATTTGAGATTTTCTAGATGGATCTTCTCCAAATGGTCGACTCTGCGTCTTATGAACCACCCTGTACATATCAATGCAATTGTCGCATCAGAGTACATTTTTACTATATACTTTGTTTGCAAGCCGCATTCCTTGCACACTAAACTTGAATTTTCATTTCACTCTACGTCATGCCACGGTCTTTTTATCTCAACGCCCATTTGCACTTGAGAAATCCAAAGAATTACAAGTTCTAGAATTCGAAATAGGTATCTCTATGCGACTGTATACGAAGAAGAGTATCTGACTGCATTATATGCATGCAATTTGACATCCAACAGTGCTTTGACTGCAACTTGTATCACTACTGTTGACTGTGTTCAATTTTAAATTAAATTTGTCATTATTTATTGTGCCACTGCCAAGAGCTTTCTTACGAATTGTTGTTCATTCATGTCTCAGTCAAAGTCACTGAGTACAAATATTACAGGTAAATGGTCCAATTAGACTTCGGAGAAATTAGTTACGCAGGCGTCTTTGACGGTTATGGTGAGGGTTTGATCCCTCAAACAAATGTTTCCCTGTTAATTTTTAAGGTAAATTGGTCTGCAGAATTCCACGATTCTCACTCGGCCATTGATAGTCTTTCTCTACATATTAGGACCCCTGTAACACACAGAATTTATCATGTGCGAGTCATAATTATTATTTCATTGTGTTGATTGTTGAGGGAAGTCAAAAGTCAAGGAGTCATTCTTCATTTCATGGTTCTTTTCCCACCTTGTATTTCAACTCTTCATTTTAGCACTCATGTTATTGTTGAATTATGACGATTGTATTTGTGTTTATACATTTCGTGTTGTTGTTGCTGAAATGGTCGTAGTCCAATGGGGGAGTTTCGTTTGTTCAAAATAATAATGTACAAGGACTGACTGCACTACAATTGCACTGCACACACAGCACAGTAGTGCAAATTTGCAACGCTTTCAGATTCATAATTTATTGAATGTTTGTATTGGAAGATGAAATAATAAGCACACGCGTACGTACATACTTACGTACGTGTATTCCAATTTCTATGCTTGCATGTACTTAAGCTACTTTACTTAAATTATACTCCTTCAGACAGTTAAGGCCTAGACTAGGTGTTAAATAATCTAGTATGTGTGTAGTTTCTGTCAGGTCATGCTGCGTTGTGTGAGAAAAATATTTTCACCAATTTAAATTATTTGCAGGCAAGCTACACAGCTACTACTGTACTTACTAACATTAGTAACGCAAACGCAACCCTGTGGTTCGTAATTGGAATGGAAAGGTTTCACTCAAAAAAATGAAATTCTTAAATGCATACTTTAATAGACGACCGAAAAAACTTTCAAACTATTATTGTGTCGGCTATTCCGAGTCGGATGATGATATCTGGTTGGGTTCATGTGAAAATAATTCTAATTAAATTAATGTGATAATTTTAATTTGCAGTTGCACTTCCTTGTGTATATACGCAGACGCTAAATTAGTTATTTTTGTCACACAATTAAAAATATTTTGAAGTAGATATCCGTAGCAAATGCCGACCGTCACCTTCGGACGATTTTGAATTAACGATAATTAGTAAATGCCGCACAATTAGAAAAGTCGCAAAATCGCTATCATTGGCAAAATTATATTTTGGATCCTATTCACAATCGCATTTTTCTAACTGGTTTTCCTTATGTGAGTTTAATTGCTAGTTTTAGAATTTACGATTACGACTAGTAAGGATTTACATTTGGATCTGATTTGAATATTTTACACATTTCGTGACCAGGATCTGTGTATTAATTAGTATTTGGTAGGTACGCTATGGAATTACGCATCAACGAAAACAAATTAACACCGTTTCAAATCCTCTATTGATCATTACAATAAAAAAACAAGAATTACAAGTCACCACAAGGGAATACCAATTGCATTTATTGCAAATTAATCGCACATCACACTACACACTAATCTAAATTCTCATCTGTATATCAGGCTCATTTTTGTATTAGGGGGGGGGGGGTAACTAACTGTACATTTTAATGGATGTGTCTACGGAACTACTATAATTAATCAAACCAACAAACACATGAATGGGTTTGTTCAAGAATCCATGAAGCATTTTTTTGTAACTGGAAGAATGAATGTTGGAATGAATGCTACTAAAAAATCTCGCAAATATATTACCACTCGGTAAAATTGCAACTCACGTTGAATTATTTTTTTAACTACCGTACGGGAAAATAATAATTAGGCGTTAATGGCTATCACGTATGAATACAAATTTTAAATACCCTGACGTGAGGACAATGGCAATGAATTGAATTTATTATTTTCTGCGTAAAAACCCGTCGGCCCATGACTGTGACCCATGAATGGATTTAATATTAGTCGTCAGTCATCAACTCTACCTATGTATGTAAACGTAAGTCTGTCCGTAACAAAGCAATTACAGCGTGGGTTGTTGTAAGTGTGACTCGAAATGATGATGACGAAGTGTGTGAATTTTCTGTGGTGACAACGACAACTTCTTCAGATTAGCATTTTATAGTTATTTGTTTTTTTCTGACTCATTTATGTACTTCCTGAGAATGAGCTTCTTTGATGTCTCTTGTAAAAATACGTGTGCTGTCACTGTGTTCATTTTCCGTCATAAAATGCTTGCTTCGTTCACTAATTTACTTTTCCTGTATGTTTTAAGAATTCCTAAGTTTTGGGGCTTAGATTTTTATTGCTGAACAATTCAGCTAGCTTCCGCAGTGTGGTTAACCCTTTTTAGCCCAAAAACTTATACCGAGAATATTGAGTGAAAATAAAATTCACTACTACTAAAATATGTACGTAGATTCATTATTGAGTCAATGCCACAACCTCTAAAGCTTAGGAATTTGCTCCTAGACAAATGAATGTACTTGAGTTGTTACTTCCGTGCTATTATAAAGACCTACCTTTCTCGGGCTAGTTGGGACAAAGGCGACCTTTTTATGAGATCGACCAACCTGTCTATGTGAAAATAGATCAGACAAATCCCTAATAAATTTCACCTTAAGCCCCGTCGGACCTTCAAAACCTAAGGAATATTCCGGAGGTCAACAACTACAAGGTCTTTACATAAAAAGGGCCCAGGTGGGACTCAAAATTATTACCTCACAATACACATTATAATATAAGACGTGATCGGACCACGCACAGGGTGACAAAAATAAGCAAACTACCTGTAATTAAAAAAATTTCCGCGTAAAGCCAGCATTAGAATTAACACATTTCCATTACAGCCTGAGTCGTTACTTGAGTCGTATTCTACGTACCAACTCTGAGAATAAGAATTCCGTAGTAGTAAAATATACCCCTGAGAATAATTTGACACTTAACCAGTCCATTCCACATGCATACTCGTGCATGTGGTTTTTACTTATTGCTTCCTTCTATTTTCTCTCATTTCACGCCTGGCATTGGCCGCGGCAACAAGTACCGTGTACTGTTGAAAGCATTTAACAAACTAAACGATTTTTGCAGTACTACTGTACATGTACATGTAACATGTACTGACGAAGATTCGCTTTTTCCTTTTGTACTTGTTTTTTCTTGTGTGTTGTGCTACTTAAAAAATACTTACATATCATACACGCGTATTGTAAGGTGGTGATTGTATGTATGACGGCGATGGCACTCTGAGCCTATTGTTATTAAATCCATGTTCTGCCTCTGTGCGAATATTTATTGTCTAGGGAGTGACATTCACGAATAAAGAGAATAAAAATTTTCCGAATCATAAAAATTGTGAATGGATGATCTTGTAGAGAACCAATTATTCTGCACTTTTTTTATAACTCAGTTCTGAAAGTAAGTTAAGTGCTAATTAATGACTTTACAAGTACAAGTTGTATGTATTTGGATCATTTGAAAGGAGGAGTGAAGTGTTGAAGTGGAATAAGTGGAGCACTTATTTGTGAAGTGATCTAGAATCTTGAGTCTGATTCATGTGTTGATGAGTTGATGAAAATTTTTGTATTTGAATTCAACCGAATCATTGAATCAGAATTGGACTGACTCGACTTGGATAAAGAAATAAAATTCCCATGTAATGTGAGCCTGGTGAAAGCCCTGAAAAAAAGAAAGATTTGATATCTAATAGAAAGTGAAAAATATTTTTGGATATATCAAGGAAAGATGCAAATGCAATGAGATTCAATGGAAGAAATTTATATAAGGTAAATTACATAAGGATAATTAAGTAGTTAGCCGTGGTTGAAAATATTGAGTCTTATCTTTTCGTGGTTAATTAAGTTGCCATATTTTGCCTACGATTTTCATATAAATTACAATCGTTTACTGGTTGCAATCGTAATTTTGTTTTGGAGTCAGGGGCATCAAGTAAATTCAGTCAAAGTTTCTGTGTAGTTGTGAAGATCAATTCACAAATTCACACCTTTAAATTTTTGGTTTACACGGGGCGTACAAAAATATACAGGGTCAGGAATAGGTGTTGTGTCCTTTTGCTTGAAAAAAAAACTACAATAGAAAATAAGTACAGAAAATACTGTCTTGCAGTGAAATATTTTTTGTTAGTGCCCTTTTTCTGCCTCATGATATGGAGGTAGTCGATAAATTCGCCTTCATTGTACGTTCTTACATTTGCATTAATTATGTCAGGAAGTCTTATGTTGTCAATCATTGCGTTGGGTCACTCTAACGATAAGTACATTACCTTTATATGGATTTACATTAAATTCGAATCAAATCGTTCAATCTCTTCCTAGTTCACTGTACAAATTTGTTTGCTTTGACAAATGACACGTTTTCACTCCGAAGCGCAAACATAGTTTTCACGTTTTCTTTAACAAGAAAGTTTGTAAAATATGCTTCTACGTAAAACGTCGAGGGACTCGTGCATAATTTTTTTCATGACATTTTCCTGTCAAACCTCTTTTACTTTCAAAGCATTTTCAAAGCATAGCTATTTGCAGATTTTCAAACAGTTAGTGCCAAATTGTAATATTGCAAATATAGAAATACTCAAGAGGTCACATACAAGAAAAAATCTCAATTGGTTCATTTTAAAATTTCATTTCAAAATACTGTGGTCAACTTTCGTAAACAAATCGAAAGTAAATTCCAATCCTTACACAAAAATACTTTGATGTTTGACGCTGATGCATTTACGACGCATATAAACTAAAGAGAGCAAAACCAAACCTGACAGCTTCTTACAAAATATTTGCATTTTCGACAACTCGGAAAAAGTCTGGGATGTCAATTCGCAATTTTATTACCTTGTTTTGAACGTAATTTCATAGTTATATTTAGACTTTCCCAATAGAGCAACGTGAATGGCTTATTTGGGGAGATTGCATAAAAATCTTGTAGAAAAGTTGATGGTGTTCAAAATATTACCTATAGAAAGAATATTTGCAAACAATTTATGGGACCCAAAAGGTTCGTACCATGAATGGGCGGATGGGATTACGAAATACGTAGTCAAAATCAACTTAGCACCAAAGAGATTAACAACAAATTATAATGACTGTGCAGACAATTAACTTCAGTCTGAAGGAGTTTACGAATGAAAATGTATGTGCGTGCGTACGTACGACATGACATTTCCCTCAAGGCATTATTTGCATTCACATTCACATTTCTATTCTTAGAATTTCTAAAGAGATTCGAATTATTTGAATGTGTTTCGGCTACTTAAATTTTTTCTCAAATTGCAAGTCATAGTAAATTGTCACAGGGAGGGAGGCAGGGAGGGAGAATATTATTAATGGTTACTTCATATTGTACACAAAATTATGGTTTCTCTCATCTCATCTACAACGACAACAATTGAGAATGGGTCAATAATTTATCATGTCGCGTCGTGCTGTTCTACCTGTGAAATGCAGCAAAAGAATTCCCTGACTCTGACCCACTCCTCAGATTTTTGAGTGAAGATTCTGTACGTACGTACGTACGATGTAAAGGCTTCTTAGGCAGATTCAATTTTGACAATGGCAATAATAAGTATCATTTACATTGTCTGAATTTCAAGTTGAAATTATTCTGTGGTTTTGGTTTGTGTTTTGTATGTGTTTATCTCTTTGGTCAGTCACAATCACAATTGACATTCACAACAAAGCATGGAATGACACACCGGAGAAATCAATTTGAGAAACTGCGCTTTTATGATTTCTACTCTAGAACTTTACCTCAAAAATTAATATTCATTGTTTCAAAGTGGATATTGTTGGTTACACGAGTGCGGTTTGAGTTGTAAAAATTTAAATGGAAAACGAAATATTTCAATAAAACCAATAAGGATCGTGAAATGACAATTTAAGCTATAAAGCTATGTCAATTTTCTTTCCAAAAAAAAAGTAAGGGCAGCAAATCGGGTTGTACAGCACGAACCACCCTGTAGTGAGTGGAAATCCCGTATATACTTTCAGCATTTATGAATACCTTTTAGCACGGACCTTTCACTGTGCAAATAATTAAGACGTGTCGTGAAACGGAAATAGGGACTTTAGAATCTCAAAAATCGAAAGAGAAATTAAGGAGCGGGAATACCATTCAATAATCGACAGTCATCATTTGTGCAAATATTGAATTATGAATATTCAATTCAATGTCCTAAAAAGTACACATAAATCCGTAATGGCACAAAGCGAACGTTATTGAATTCACATTCAACTAATATAATCGAAAAGGAGTTCTCACGCATATAATTTCTTTCATGGGAAATATTGAAGTTTGACTATGGTTTTGCGGTTTTGAAAGATCTGTTTAAACTTGACTGAACCACTTTAGATTTTTTACACTCCGGCAATTTCGATTCAACTAGTATTAGGTGAATTAGTTTATTGGACATGGATACGGCCCATTTACGAAAGCTTTCTATTCTAATTCATTATCATTACATTGTTCTGCGAGCATCGCATCGCCTCACGGCACTGGTAAATTTTTGCATTGCGTTTTTAATGTCTATTGTTCGATAAATTACGTAATTGTATTATCACAAGTTCGCTCGTGTTGTTAAAAAAGGATTAAAGCTTTTTTGTTATTTGGTCGGTGTAATGGAATTATTCTTTCAATGTAGGTTCCATTGCATCCAGTCTATGTGTAATCCCAACAATATAGCACTAATTTAATAATTAATTATGGCTACGACAAAAAAAAATCAAAAACCAAGGCTTTCAAAAAGACACCTCGTGCAGCTACAGGGTGGGCTTGTACTGATTTATTTAGAAATAATTGAAATCACGTGATATTTGTAAACCTTCCACAACCAAATTATATAGAAAAGTAATGTCAATCAGTACACAAAATTATCCACTCGGTCGGCCAAAGCGGCAGTGGTGTTTCTGTACCACTGTGCTACAATGGAATTCATAAAAACACCGATTCTAAGAGGAAAATTTTGGAAAGTTTCAAAAAAGTAATATAAAAAAATTCTTTATGACAAAATTTATTCGACCATGCCAATAATTAATAACACCTCGTGTACTTACAAGAATTGTTACAACACAAAACCTTATTTGGGCTTTGTTTGGTTATGGATCAACATTTATACATACAATAACGTACAGATGATACATAATAATATTACAACGCAGACAGACCCATTGCTTCGTTAATTTTTATTGTCCGGCCGCATTGATAAATTTAATTAGTTGTAGTACACATTTCATAAGTTGAGAATACAAGTTGGAATGGAAGGACGTGTGTGATGCACGGATGGATGAACACAATTTAATTCTAACTAATTGTTTGATACACGCCATACCATACGGCACGTTTACTTTAATTACCAAAACTTGCATCGTAATCGTAATTAGGTAACAGGGTAACACTAAATACTTGGTCGATTACGTTATATCGTCTTTCCTTAACGAACAATAATGTTAGTTTTGGGCGGGCCGTCCGCTCCATTAATTTTCATGCATGTAATTTGTTAATAACTAATTATCAATTCGGATAGCTTTTGATTATATCCTTATGTACACTACCCAGTTCAGTGATAAAAGGTCTTTGGGATGAGTGAATAATTTACTGGTCTTTAGAAAAGTGCAAATGTATATTTGCAATAGGTTGTCACAAAATAGTTTTATTTCGGTAATTTTTACCATACCATTGAATACGATACAGATAACTTCAGTGATAACTGAAAACTCACCAGTGTGTTAGAAGCGTGCCTTATGACTATGTATTTAAAAGGATCTAACCACTTGGATAATTACTATAATTAAGAGTAATTATAATTAGAAATAATTTACAAAACTAACTAGCCGGAGACCTGAGGGCAGAATTTCATACAGTGATTTTCCGTACTACATTATTCATACAGTAGTTCTGCAGTATGCTTTATGTTTAGAATTGTCGTTGTCTGTCTGAAATGTTTAAAATCTCAGGGCCTAATTAATAGAAAAATATTCGGGAATATTGGCCCAGAATTTGGCAGAATTTCGTACCTGGCCTTTGATTTTTGTAAGTCATTACAATTGATTTGAAACATAAAAATTGACCAGAGGTCGTACGAGCTCAAACTTGTTACAAAAGTACATAGCACCCAGAAATCCCTCAAGCATTTAATAAACGGTAACGTTAAGACTTTTTTGACCCGATTCAAAGGACAAATTTCTGCTCCAGTTACCTCAGAGTAACAATTTACTCTATTTTTTATTATTTGCTCATACCAGCAGCATTCATCATCATCTTTGCAATTGTAATTAAACATCATAACTTTTTAAACTACATTTCTCGTTCAACGCACACGCACTTTTAACAATACAAATATACAAGTACAGTACAATAGTTATCTTTATCAGTTCACGCTTTTTGCACAAGTTTTTCTAGAGTTCAGGCCCGCCTCCCTCACCACCTTTCCATTCTTTCCAAAGACAAAAATGCAAGAAAAGTTGAGGCATAAATAATAGAAAATGCATATTTCGCAAGTACTAATTTCAATTTTTAGTTCTTGAGATTCCTTTTGTTATTATTATCATTATCAGCACGCACAGATACTCTCATGCATATTTTTCAGCCCCATTTTACATTTACTTCCATTTCCATTGTCTATGGAAGTCGTAGGTGGAAATTATGGCGATGATTTTTCTTCCAATTTTTTATTATGAATCTGGCAAGCTCTGTTTCCTGTGGAACTTGTCTACAAGGAATCACTCCAATTATTGACATGCAGAACCTAATTTTTGCAATTTTTATTCATTCGATGTCAATGGACCCAACTTCTCATTAGTCTAGGTTCGAATTGCACATTTTTGAAGTTTTCGATACACCCACGGACTGCCCACATCAGAGTAGAGCAATTTTAATTCAAAATACCATTGTTAAAGGATACAATGGGTGAAACACATGCATATCGATTTGCCATTTTTGATAGTACCATCTAACCTCATTAGTAGCCATAATTGATGACATTACTGTGTTTTCCCCCTATTTTTAGAGCGTTTAATTACCATTATTTTTGGGAACGCCTCACTTCCGGGCAATAGTGCAAAGTACAAATGAATTATTTAAAACTTTCCTCTTTCCTGGCATGGAATCCTGCTAAGGTCCTATGCTACAACTCGTAATAATAAATAGTTTCGGCTCATAAACCGAATATTCCTACCGGCGAATGTCCTATCCTTTCTACCGAAATACGATTCTGATTCTGACCTACTCTTGTGTATGTGGTTAATGACTCCGAAGTGATGACGAGGACTCGTGCTTGTTTAAGATCGAATGAATGAGTCAACGATACAATAGTGCAAAATGCAAGTAAATGTCGTAGAGGTCATTTAGACTGGGGTTCGGTTGGTTTGACTCACATTTGAATTGAAAATATGCGTGTTTTGAGATTCATAATGTTCTTCTATTGTGTTTCCTCATATTTCTTAAATCTCTTCCTTGTCCAGTCACGCCTGCCTGGTTTTCTTACCACCACCGCATCGGTCAGTCACTCACAAATAAAAATATGATTGCAGCGTGACAGTCGGCACGCGCAAAATGTCATGATTTTTTCCCTTGTCTTCACTCTTTACATGCCGCCAGGTCGGTCGTTGTGCTGTATCCATTTCTGTACATCATTCATAGCACAATTATGACAGTTTTATGGCAAATATAATTTATAATTTGAGCCTCCGAACAATATATCTCAAAATGCAATTTCGAGTTTAACCCATTTGCGAACGACAACCAGGCATTCAACCCTACTGGGCAGGTTAGTGTGCCCATTGTTATTTTTGTATTACGTGGAGGCACATATATACATACACCCACGCTATGTCAGGGGTCGGACAATCTGACAGAAGTTGCAGTTTTGGTTAGTACTTCAGAAATCTTTTCCTTCACCTGAGTTTTTTTTATTAACCCCGCCGAAGCCAAATGATGGAAATATGGTGTCCACAATCTTCCGGTGTTCAGCAGTTCCCGATCCGAGTATCGTTTATATTAAGAGTATTGATCAAAACTTAGAAATATTAGTTTCGATGCAGAGATATTTCTGTTCTGCTAGAATTTTTATCCGAAAAAGGCAAAGTGGAGGACGAAGATTTCCAGAATATTTACATTTTAATCAAGCAAAGTAATTCAGAAGTGTCAATGTCAAGACATGTGTACACATCATGTTAATATTACTGCATAGCATGTCAAGATTTTTAAACAAGTCTGTAATTATTTGAGCATACACATTCTTAATCAAAAGCATCAACCTTTTGACATGCCATTTTAGAAAACGAGTTTATGCCAATTAATTATTGCTTAAGATTTAACTTCTAAATCTCACGGTCTTGTTCATGTTTCAAGTAAAAAATTTGATGAGCAGTGAGATTTAGTAAGACAAAATTATTTAGTTGTTAAAAAAAACGCAATATCACCAAAGAAATGAAACCGTTTACACAAATTATAACTTCAGAACATGTTATGGTTTAATATTTTGGGGAATGGCATAATCGCGGAGGTCAACTCGTTCAATTAAAATTTGACAGCATTGTGAATGTTGCAGGGCCAGAAGTTTTTTCTTTTACGTTAACTGTTTTCCTGATTAACTAACGTGCAACTACTACGGCAAAGTAATTAACGTTGAATCACGATCTTAGATTACGATGGATATTGAAGAATCTCTTATGCTCCTTGACTAGAAATCTTGAACGAATCGAACTTCCTGCTAAATATTTACACTCTGAATTTTATTGTGCTGAGCAATATCTAATTAGTACCGTCAGTTTGACCGTCATTGACCTACGAATCGTAGATTTGCACGGATATGATATGACTAGCCGAACTCTCACAGAGTGTCACTAATTAATAAGATGAATAAACAATTTCTACTCCCAAGAAAGTTTTTATACTCAAGTGTGAATATTCTGAAGTCATTTCTTTTCACACGCTTTTTATTCTATTCGGACGGATGACCAACCGCAACTCAAAGTTCCTTGACATTTGGCAGCGGCAAGGCAATAAAACAAAAATATTCTGTCTTTGAACTTTGTAAGCCGCAGCAGCCGCATAAACAGTGCCAAAAATTCGCAATATCATCAAAAAGAATCTTTTTTCTTGGGATCGTAACATTGAATCACATTTTGCATTCGCACATACATACACGTCAACTTTGATAAAACATGACGTGATGTGTGGTGTCATTAACTGGCCTGATTCTAACTGTAAAAGTTGTTATTTATTCTAACTGGTCCTTTAATGATAATAATGACTCGGTCGACGTAGTCCGTCCTATAGCTGTCTATTCCATTTTGCGAATAACAAAAATCTCGCATGCAACAATTTTTTTTTGTCACCGCGTACAATTTTTTTGGTTTAGACAGCAATCTTCAATTTCTACTTCGAGTTCTTCATATGCTCTAATAATATGTCGTGGGCATAGAATAATTCAGTCAATAATGGTTCGGCTCAAGTACGGTGGGGTTCTAGCGAATTTATGTCAACAATGTGTGTTATCTTGTGCCGAAAATATAAAGAGACTATTTTTGAGTATTTTTATTGATTTTTCTTTCTAAAACGCTCAACATAAACTAACTGAAACCAACGGTACAGCGAAAACACCAAATATTTTAATTTTCGGTATACTTTTTAGTCACTGTCTGCGACAAAAACTTACAATGCTTTGCCGTGAATTCCGTTCTGTCGTAACACTGTAAATATAAGCGATGTTAAAAATCAACTGCGTGCAAACTCAGCGTACACATGGATTTAAAAATGTGAAAGCCAGTTTTCTTAATAAGATGGGACGATGAAAAATTCAGGACTGTGAGAGAGAACACTAATGTTAATGTTAATGTTGTGATTACTGATCCGATAGTAAAGTTTAAGATAAGATGCTAATACTTATCCACTTAACAACGTGTTAGACCTGTAAAATAGTTATAGTAATCCAAAAGATATTTTTTTACACATTTTACTGATACAAGGAAGAGAAATTGAGTTCCTGTGCAGTGCAGTGTGCATGATACAGGGGACAATTTTTTCTCTCTCAGACATGCATGCTTTGAATTAACTACTTAGCCAGACTGAGACTACTAGAATGTAATGTAATGTAAGAATAAGAATGTCCTCTTGTGTGCCAATTTATGCATAACTCTGTTTCTGTTTTAATGTGTAGAGATGCGAGTGACTTGAGTGTTCCTGATATTTCTGGCATTGGAGGAAGTGGACTACCTTTCAAAAGGAATACAGTTCTTCGCACGAGTCTCAGGAAATCTCCTCAACAGTAAGCGCAAAAAAAAAATATTGTTTGCAATTTTCTAAACATGCACGCCCGCACGCACTGCGAACTGTACTGTAGTGTTTATTTTTACAGCGAATAGTAGAAAAAACCGATTGATCTGTACTACGGCCAAATTTTCCACATGAATTGTTTACAAATATTAGTACTATTCAGTCACTCACCCGGCTTCCTTGGTGGGATTCATTCTATTTTTAGACATTTTCAGGTAAAACATAGTGTAGAATGTACACGAGACAAGAAACTTGGACAGATTGCCGAAATTTTTTATATTTCCAAATAAAACCAATTTTTCGCTACCGTAAACAGTAGCCTTAACCGTAATTTGTACGAAAGTCGAGTATTTTCATAAATATTATTCATTACATTTGTTGTATTAATTGACACGCACTACCATACATGGAGAACAGGAGAAATAATTTACTGTAAAAGCGGTGAAATTGTGTTGCCCTTTTTCTAATAAAATGTTCAATTTTCTTTTGTACTAGTAACGCTGAGAGTATGGGACATCGCCGCTGGGTTCATTCAGAAACACGTAAGCAATTTTGTGCAATAATAATTTAAAAAAATACTTGAGCGCTACTAAAAATATGTCCGAACTAAACAAAGTATGGGTTAAATGTAGATCAGATACGTATGCCTCTCCGGCACTTTAAACTTATTCTTGAGTTTGACCTCAGGACAACCTAAGCCAAAGGGCCACCAGCCATTTCAGTCAAGTAATCGAGCAATCGTTTGTAAAAAACATTATTTTGCGTTGAATTTTATATCAAATGAAGACAAATTATCAAGAATCCACGGATTGCATTGACGGAGTGGGAAGTATTAGAAATATGAAATCTTAAAATTTTGAGCAAATACCGACTCTTTGGCTAAACTCTCCTATGTACTATACTTTTGACAGAACTTCCAAAGTTGAATCAATTTTCCATTTTACTTTCCCATTTGCCGACAATAGAATTTGTATAGCGATTATTTCCATTCTATTCTACCGACCGCGTTTAGCAAATTGGTTAATTGAAATGATGGGACTGGAATTTATGAAAATATTACTTTCCACCATGCGTGTTCCCTCCTTAAATTCAGGAACTTTTATGCTTCATTTGTGCCGAAGAACAGACTTGTCCAGGGTCCAGACAGTCCAGAGAAAGCGAATTCAATTCTTTTAAAATGTAGACCAGAATAATATAAAAATGTTGGGTTTTTCCGGGATTGATTTGATTCTGTTCATTTTAGTATTTTGTCTAAATTTGTGGTTTTTATGTACTTATTACGGAAACAGGTCAGGGACTAAAAGGCCAATCGTGCCAGTCACATCCTCAAGTGCCTTAGCCAGTCAATTGTACAGGAGCTCAAGTTTTCATTCCTCCGGTCCAAGTTCAGGAGGTGATGGTGAAGAGATGTACTCAGATGGATCGCTCGAGGACGAAGTCATTGATCTCACACAAAAAGTAAGGCCATAATCGTAGAATCAAATCAAGAATGCTGTCATTTTTTGGTGGTGCCTTGTCACCCCAAAACCATTTCGATAAGTTTGGTGGGAAACGAAGCCCCCAAGAATCGAGTATTTTTATGAGATAATTAATATATGCCCCTTAATTGACTTGAAGGTGCATCACTTGGAGGAAAAGTTCACAGTATTGGCGGAAAATCAGTCCGATGTGGATGATCGGTACACACGAGCTAAACAAGAAAATGCTGAAATCTCAACCAAACTTTTTATGGTGGAAGAACAACTTCGTGACTCTGAACAAAGGGCTGAAGATCGATTGCGAGAAGAACAAAGGCGATTCAAAGAAACGCTGAGTCGACTGGAGCGTGAAAAACAATTACAAATTGAAAATTATGGAATTCGACTCCAATCTTTAGAAAAAGATTTAGAATTATCTAAAACTGAGAGCCATCGACTGAAAACACAACTAGAGCGAGAGAGAAATAATCAGGAGGTTCAAGCGGACAAACTTTTGGAAGCTGAACGAGAATTATCTGCTCTCCGAGATGATAATCGTAACCTTTTGGACCAATCACGAAAGGAGAGAGAAACTCTGGTTCTGGAGACTTCAGGCTCTCAACAGGTGAGTCATTTTAAAGGACCTTAATTACCACTCAATGTATGTTTGAAGTTGTAAATTCATTGGAATATTTTATTGACTAATTTTTTTTTGAAAATTCACCAGGCTCTCCTTGACTTAAAAAATGAGGTGGAGAGTATGAGACGCTTCCAAATGGCAAATTCTCCAAACAATACCCTTTATCACCGTTCTAGCATTGATGGTGCTGAGCCAAGTGAAATCAAATCAAGACTAATTGAACTAGAAGATGAAAATAAACGACTGAAGCAACAAAATAAGGGTACAAAATCGAATACATACGAGTAGAAAATTTATGAAATTTTGGGAAATCATAACATCAGATAATCAATTTTTCTATTCAGAACTACAAGATGCCAATGATGACCTGACCGCTCAGCTTCTGAATCAAGGACTAGAGGAAGGACTGCATTTGTTGACGCTCAATAATGCAGGAATTGGTAACAGTTTAGCTGCCGAATTTGAGGCAATGTCACAAGATCAGGTTCGTCATTTTGAATTATTTTAAGGAGTATTCTTTCTCACTGCAGAGCAGTAGTTTGTAGTGTGTAATAGCACTGATTAGTTTTTCAATTATTTGTTGCAATTATGATTTCTATATGTGTGCTTTACCCATCAAGACGGATATTTTGAGTCACAAGCACAATTCATTGTGTTTTGTTACGTTTTGTAAAGTGTAGAAATCCGGGAAAGTTCTATTAAGATTTTCACTACAAATTCGAGGTAAAATTTGAGCCTTCACTTGAAAATAGTTTCCCTGTCAGAAATACGACACGTACCTTTTGTAGTGCTTTATCGTACTCGTTGCACCGTACTACACTACAATAACAAAGATTGACCCTTTGACCTGTTTTACTCATTGTAGTCGCCAGAGGAGATTGACAAACCAGGATTTGGTGATATTTTTGGAACGGATCTTTCCAAGGTCACCACAATTATCTTTATGATTAGATTAAGCTACAGCAGAAAATGTATTTTTTCAATTACTGCAAAACACTGTATTTAAAACACTTTCGCTAACACGCAAATGTAATGTACTAATTTGTCTTGTCTTCTGAAAAATGCTTAGCTTTGCTTTCTAACGTTGAGCTTCTGCTTTTGATAAAATTTTGTAATTGAATTTACTTGCTCACACTTTGTAATTAATGTATGTATTTCAGGTCAAAAATGCTCTCAAAGAACAAAAGGAGGTGAATGACCAACTCAGAACTTACATTGATGGAATCCTTTTGAACATTGTGGAAAATTATCCACAACTCCTTGAAGTCAAAAATAAGTGCATATCTCCGAAGTACTAACTAGTATTTAATATTAAGAAAATAGCAACTACTACTACTACAAGATATCACAAAAGACGTGCGGCCATTTTTGTGGTTTGATGTGTAAGTGTAATAGGGCCTGCAAATTTTAAAATATACTAAACATTTTTTTAGAACAGCGTAATCAAAATAACGAATTTTATTGACCAATCTCGGGGTTTAAAAATCGGATAGGTTTTAACCCTAATTACGTGTAGGTAATTGAACAACAATCGTTGCGTCACAAACTCAGTATTTATTTGTACATGGTAGAATAATGTGGTACAATTTTGTATCGTTATCACTGTATTAAGTATTCAGTCAAATAGTGTAATTCTAAAAATATAAATTAATCACTAAACAAATCCGATCCGCACAGCACTATAAAATGATTTGTTGTACATACTGGCTGTGCTTGTGCCTCGGAAATGTTAGGAGGCCTTTTATCAAACGTCCTGAATTTAAAAGTTTAGTCAACACATTTATAAACGTAGTTTGGTGTGTAAGATTTTATGTTAGTAATTTTTGTTTGTGTCGAAAAATATGCACAAACCGTCCAAGCGAACAATGTGTAGGCCTTTGCTAAGTAATATGTAATAAAAAAAATCACTAGTTTACTCGCAAATACTGTACCATGTAATTATTTGAATCGTGGTATGCTGGTAGCTAAAATAGCTATATAATATGAGCGAATTGAATACGAATAGACTGTTTTAGAATAATAGCGTGCATATTTTAATTAGAAACTAACGATGCTCCAGCTGCTCTGCACTGGTTTTCCAGTTTCAGAAGACAATTAAAATTGTATCACCCATTGTGGAGTACGTCAAATAAATTTTTAATGTTCAAAGTTTGAATTTGATTTCATTTTTTCGATCAGTATTGATTGTGATACAAACATTACGGTTAAACATAATCTGTTTATACGCACACGTTAACTATACGTAAACATAAAGTCTTCTTCCGACACCAAAACTAAACAAAATGTTATTAATGGGAACAACAATTGTTCAATTATTGTTCCTAGAAAACTCTGAATTATGGATAACATTATTCAACCAATATATCAAAGAAAAATTCCAAAGACTAATATAAACCCTAATCACTCGTCTATAATTTGTAGACAGAATTGTCTCGAATTTTGGAACGCCACAGTTTACGGAACTTCCCGGGTTTGTTACAGATTTCATGCCCTTCCCAAATAATATTGTTCACAATTGGCATTGTTGTTCCAGGCTCCCAGTACAATCGAAATCGAAAACTGATTTGGTCACCTACATTGGAATCCCGTGTAAAAAATTAGTTTTGGACTACCCTGTGCATACATCTTACTTGCGTTGCGTTACAATAAATGATATTTTACCAGAAAATAAGTCCACTGTGTCCGAACTCGTTATTTTCACCAACTGTTTCGTAGAATCTGTTCTGATCTGAATTCCCCAACCCTTTAAAAATAAATGCAGAACTTTATTATTCATTTTCTGGTTAACGAGTTATTTAACTACCCGATAAATTGTGTCTTACTCCAAAGAAGGCGAATTTGCTCTGCGTTTTCAAAAGTAAACTCCATTTTCCTTGGAAATCATTTGGGACCGTAAATGTCACATTCCCAAGATAATTATTAATTTCCGTCGATTCAATTTTTACGATCTTGTCACAGCGAACAGCGCTTGAAACATTTATGAAGACAAGGGAGAAAAATAATGTCACAAAAACTCTAGTGCAAGTCATGTTGAAAATTCTCTTGGAGATAAATTACTCCTTCCCTTCTACCACAGCTATTCTGTGAACTGACAGGTTCTTCACATTCAGTTCGTATTAAATACTGTAAATATAACTTGATAGTTTAAGATTAGCCAGCAGAAAATTTCTGTTAAGACGACAAATAATGATAAGCAGCTGTGCCATCCATATGCGTATGCACGGCGTAGTGGGTTAATAGCGTAAATAGTGAGTTCAAATAAGTTTATTCCCTTCTGTATTGACCTTCCAGTCCTGATGAAACGAGATTTAAGGGAAAAGTGAGTTTGCTTGAAAGATAATCGCACTTTCTGTAGTTTTGTAGTAAAAAAAGTAGTTTAAAAATAATTCTTCTTTATGTTAAATTGATGTACTGAATCGACTTCTTCAGAATCGAGTGTGGACATTGGACAACAATTTATTTTGAAATTGACAAAAGTAAGAAATAATCCGGTTTCCGTCTAAAAAAAGTCGACTAGATATTGCATTTTGAATTTTCGACAATGCTGAATCAACATCTTAGGTCATGTACACTGAAGAGCAAGTTTTTATTATATTTTGACGAGTTCAGTCACGTGTTGGTGTCTCAAATCCCAAGATGTTCCCGTCAGTCACCTAGACGTAAACACTTGAAATGAAATAATTTCCAGAACATGCTATAAGTGGAACTTTAACAAATGCCGGTTCGAATTGCGATTCGTTTCTACAGACTTTTGGAGATTGAGATGGGTCGGAGGTCGGAGTGTACATTGATTAGATTTTCAACATCTTTATGATCTGGTGTAAATTATAATTCTTTCAACATTTTTGTCACCTGAATTTTTGAGGATGTGACAGTCAAAATTGAGGAATAACTTCAGAAATAATATATTTCACACTGTTTATACAAGCTTTCTCCTCCGGGGTTGGATTTTATTAGTCTGTGCATTTTCTATTAACTTCCTACACGAATCAGATCAGTACCTGAATTAGATAATTGCATTACACCACTGACCGATTTAATTACATATGGCTTTGTGGTAGCCATGCTAAATTGTTTTTCTCATGTATATTTCTTACACGCTCTGAACTATACTATAAGGGAAGGGAGTTCTCGGACTTGCTGACCGGCACAACTTGCATTAATTAAACCAAATTATTGGAATGTTTCAACTTCAAAAAGAACAACACCAAAATGATTACGCAATATTTTCTGGAATAAGTCAGAAGCTTGAAAAACTGCTACGGCTCCAACGATTTCTGTGTCACCCCGTACCGGGCGTACAGTACAACCAAACAACCATATAGCTAACCGAAAATAATTCCTAATCTCAAACAGATAATGTAAATTAAACTTGTTTTAAACGTGTAATTGAATTAATATAGTCAAGTACACTTAGAAGACACGATTCCGGTAATTGAGAATTCAATCATATACAGGGTGGGCAAAAGTAGTGACACTCAAACATAGGATTTTACATGTATCCTAGCATACGAGATGACCCAATTTCGGCAATTTGCCCGCAATCTCAGTGCGAGGAGAGTCAATTAATGTGAGCATTTAAAACTAACTGTACCTTACACCTCATTAATTGATATAACCTAAGCCAAATAAAAAATCAACGCGTATTTCTTTGGTAAACATGCAAATGCAACCTATTTGGTTCAAGATTTTAGGATTACCCTGAAATTATGCAATAAACGATCACGCCGAGCCCGTACTCTGCCTAAAACCCCTCTGCAAAGCCTAGGAATCGAACCCCAGACCCCAATTCAACGAAACGACAGCAAAATGTATATCTCACTTTTTTACCCAATCTTTAAAAAAGTTACGTACGTACCTGATAGAATGGATCTACGCATAGAAAATGATGGGTGGTTGAATTTCCTATGTTGATTGTGTTGTTGTTGTCCAGAAGAAACCTGACCTGAGACTCAGGCGGAGGGAAAGGATGAAAAATCCCCAAAAAATAATAATTTCCAAATAAATATTTTGAACCCTAGTTCTTAGTTTTATTTGACACTGTACAAAATTAAATTTAAAATTTGTTTTTTTAAATCACTGGTGAATCACTGGTGAGTGGAGGGGGGAAAATATGGGGATTCGGTCTTCGACGTTAATTGACAACCACAATCAAATCATTGAAAACAACATCAACACACAGGAACAAAATATTCGGAGGAATCGGGTCTACTCTACGTCGCACATACAAGGTCAGTCACCAGGTCAGTCAGAGTCAGCAGTGACCACTAAAAATATACATGACAGTTGACAGTTTTTGGAATTTGTGTAATATAGTCATTTTTTATCAGTGAACAGTGTTGACCAAACAGAACCCGCTTAGTGTAGAGTAAAACTTCTGTATAACGAATGAAGGAACTTTATGATTTTCTGTAGGAGGTTCCAGCCGGATCCTCCCAATAAGTTGAGGATCCCCGCAATTGTGCCAACTTTATAATGAAATTTTGGTGGTGCTATAATACAACGCAACGGTAGTACGTGTCGGAACCCCAGATTCGCAAAAGAAATACACAATAGAATCGGAAATCTGAGCATAGATTCTAGAATTTTGACGAATTCGTGTATAATAGTAATATTAGTGTTAGGAATTGGTAAATGCTAATTGGTAATAATAATATTTTGATTTGCTATTTTTTACAGATAATGAATTGCGACCAAATACAATTCTGCGATCATACTCTGTTTCCACTGGATCACCAGCTACATCCGCATCTTCATCACAGAATACCCTAATTAATGCAGCTCTGCCATGGTTTCCAACATCTTATCCAGGTAATTTTTTGATAGAATTCTTTAGGTTCGTACTATTTGAGTAAAATCCAGACTCCGGCATACGTACATTATTGAGTATACAGTGGTTAGTGGTATTTCGGAAAAATGGAAATGGTTGATTGATCAATTGTTTATAAATGTTTTGTGTTTCTTTGATTTCAGTCAAATGCCCGATATGCCATCATGATTTGAATCCGAACGACTATGAATTACATCTTGTCATTTGCTTGACACGTCCAAAATTATGTTTTAATCGTAAGTAAACTACAACCACACTACATTAGCTTAGGTTTTCTCTAGATTTCAGTCTTCAGGTTTTAAGTTGTGTTTATTTTTGTAATTTTGCAGAAGATGTGCTGGATGAAGATAAAGGGGAATGCATCATATGCTTTGATGATTTGAAACAAGGTGATATAATCGCTCGATTGCCATGCTTATGCATCTACCATTTAAGTTGTATCCAATTATGGTTTAACGTGAATCGTGTTTGTCCTATCCACACCGAATGAATCATCACATGACGTAATATTTAATGCGTAAAAAAAAACTGCTACTGCACCACTGCTCTTCTGCAGTGGTGTGTATGTATAATCGTGGTCAAAATGTGCAAATACCGCAAAAACGAATAAATTAAATAACATGTCTTAATGTGTAATTTAATTGTATGTATAAGTAAAAAATAAGTTTTGATGTGCAACGCTAGCTAAATAGGAGCTAATAAATCTAATCAAACGTAAGTTTTAAATGTTTTAAATAAGTTAAGAATTAAATTAAGATTAAGATTCAGTGTCTCGTAAAATATTAAGCATTACGTACGGAGAAAATTGTAAATAATCATTAAGTTGTGCGCGCAGCTATATATGGGAGATGAAAGATATATTTCACACTTTTATTATATTAACTCTACGAAAATAATATGAATTTTATCAATCTTTACTTTATTTAGTTGTGGATTGTTTTTATCTTGATCAGACAAAACTTTAATCAAAATTCTTCAGTCAATATTCTTCAGAAGTCAAGATCTTAATGTAACTAGACAGATATATAATTTTTAAGACTTGAGTAGTAGTTAAAACTATCTAGACAGACCGATGATGTCTGGACAAGTTTTTAGCCCACTTGTAAATTTTAAAATGTTGTTCGGGCTAGGGCTTGAAGTTTCTGTGCCATTGTCGCACTGCTATGCTAATGCTGAGCGAATAAGGAAGTAATGATGAAATGAAAGGATTGGTAAGTCTGAGAAAATGTTCTTATACGATGATATGTTAAGGAAAATGAAATGTTTGAATTTTTTGTTACGTAATCGTAAATATGTACAAGTAAATTAAGTGTCGTGCTGCTAATCGATTCATGAGGTTGAATTTATTTCACTGCATATTGTGTCCGTGTGTTTGTGAGCATAGTTTTGTGGGAAAAAAGTAGCAAACAATTCAAACTAATGTCTGATTCCCTTGGTGCGTGTTGGCAGGGCAGGAATGCAGGAATTGTTCTTAAAGCTCCTTGAGTATCGATTGAATTGGCTATTAGTAGAAAAATAGTGTTGAGAAATATATTCGTGAGTGAGTATGAATCGCCTGTTTCCGAATTTGGATTGTGTCGTAAACAATTCCTTTATTCCCTTTCGCACACGTATTATCTGAATCATTTTAATAGCAGAGGTAGAAATCCATTTCCGTCTTTCTTTACTTTTACCTCACTATACGCTGCAACGGTCCCCTCAACAGGTTCGACAACCATCAACCCAACATGATCATTACAAAATTAAATTGCAATGCAGATTTCGAACAGGGAACGGTTTTTGGAAGTGCGGAAAAAATTCTTGCATTATGGATGAACTAAAAACCTAAATATTCTTGCTTCAGGAGTGACCAATGTCCAAAGACCTTTAAAAATACTGACTGACCCGGATATCTGATCAAGTACCAAATAAAAACTCTTGGGTCGTACAATTGAAAATAGTGAGTGAACTGAACTGAATTTAGAGAATTCTGTCAATCAAAACCACTTTATTTTCAGATTGGGATAAAAGTAACAATAAATTTACTTCTTGTAACCACATGAAGCACGACGACCACGAGCACGCTCGAATTTCCTTCCCTTGGAGCGGACGAAAGGTTTTGCGTGAGAATGTGGCACACCGGGAGCAAGCCCGAAGTGTCGCTCAGCTTCTCGGTTCTTCCTCTTACCTGTTCAAAAAAAGTATTTCATAAATATCATCGTTTATCGTTTTTCAATTAATTATTAACACTGATGATTAGTGATCAGTAATGACCAGAAGTAATTAGAAGATGAAATATTACCTTGAAGAAGGACGGTCTTTTGTCCCAATGGTGACCGAAGAGCCAATTGGTCGAATGTGATAATTTCTCCGCCGGCCTTAAGAATTCGAGCACGGGCCTTCTCCGTGACACGGAGTGCGCAGACCTGATCAAAAAATAAAACCAGTTGAATTGAGGAAAAATCCTAAGTTTTATAAAATAAAACTGTTGTGAGCGTTGTACAACACAAAATTTGAAAACGCTACATGGACTATTCTTGTCGCTTGTCTTGTGAAATGACTGTGAAAACACTTGACTACGAATACGAAATTCGTATTATCCTGAAAGAATCGGTTTAAAATATGAACTACTAATACTAAACTATATTTCTTATCACAAGTAATAGTAGTAGTAACCAACCAGTCAGTAGTAATAAAAAATGCACTGAACCGACTACCGAAACAGCACACCAGGTAGGTGAAATTAAATTACAGGATCGTTACTTTGGAATCTCGTTCTAGTTTGTCTTTGTGAATCATGGTTAAATCACATTATTCGTCACAACTTTCTTGAAAACAGGGCTGTTTTTGTCCCTGCGTTAAATATATTAAGAATTAGGGCAGGGCAGGGACACTAATAAGCTGTAGACAACTCGACAATGGAGAATGAATGTTTGTTTACGTTGTGTTTTGATATTACTTTCGACTCGTCTATTAATTTAGTTTAGTGTTTGAAAATCTTTCACAATTTATTTTTGGACTTTATGATGAATTCTTTAGAAGATTTTAAGAAGATTGTTTCTAGGAAAGCCATGAACTTGTTCTGGTTATATTAAATTATCTCTTAGGGAGTTGTTGAAAAATTAAATTCTAGAACAGCTGAAGACTTGTTATTAAGGTATTTCTACATCCAACTTTTAAATCTGCTTACAGTCAACTTAGGGATCTTATAAATTCTCTTGTCCTCAGTGACGGTTCCGACAACGACAGCAATCTTCTCCGCACGTCCTGGCTTCTTCATCAATCTGCTGAGCCCAGCGACTGAAACCGGTGGTCTATAAATCCTTGACATGAAAAGTCTCTTCAGAATGATTCGATTAAACTTGGAATTCGTTCTTCTAGCCAAGAATCGATAAAGTTTTACGAGTAGCCGTAAATAAACATCCTCGGAACGGGGTTCCGTACGGCGAACCTTCCGGTCCCATTTGTGGCAAATATCAACTCCCTAAACACAAAATAAAATTCCAAATTATAACAATTTTAACATTTCTTCCAATTTGACCAAAATGCTATCAAGTCAATCAACAGACCTGAGACTTGAGACACCAACACTTGTTTTTTAAACAAAACTGTCTCGAGGTCGAGGTCTCATTCATTAATCACATTTTTTTAAATTCATAATTTCATTTGTCATTGTGTTTTGTCTTACAGAAATTACTCAGCACCACACAGTGGCGCAGCAGTTAAAAGAAATTTTCCCGTTTGAATGCCTGACACGACCCCAAATAGTGAATTCGAATTAAAAGTTAGAAACGTACCTAATTGAGTACCCTCACTTAAAAACTACTATCTATCCCGTACCCGTCTTCCTTTCATTTCCGTTAAATAGTTTGGTAAAATAAAAACACTATTTATACTACACGCGTGGTTCTTTATGTGCTTCCTTGCCTTTGCCTTCCTATCCTAAATGAACCAACTAGCGTAAAATTCCGGATAGTTTTATTCCTTTCAAAATGCTTACAAATTACACTCCAACATTTTAAACACCGTTCACTTTCCAGTGCTAAATCAGTGAGATTTTAGAATTTGAAATGGGTCATCTGCTAAATTTTAAAAGTATGGTTATACAACAATGCTAAATTGCCAAAACACCCCGGCGGCAGCCGCTGCCGTAACGTTGAAATAAGATATTTAAAAACCACGACACAAAATCCACTACAACTGAAAAATGCTACTCTTATAATTTAGTCAACTTACCATTGTTGGGTGTGGAGTTCAAAAAAGGTTGTTCTTGTCCTAAAAAGACTTCTTAGACTTGGAAGAATCGGTGGACAAAAATATTCCGGTGGAAGAAACAGAACAGACCTGACTGCAGGATTTTCAATATGGCCGAACCGGGGAGATTCAAAAATTCACTCCATGTGAATTCTCAAAGTTGACTCGGGATTTCATTCCAATTTTAATCCACAGGTGGCTCCAAAGTGCTTTCAAGAATTTGACGCTTTTCTTAAGTTCTAACTTTGCACATTGTTCGTTTGTAGGGTACAGTGGTGTGGAATCTCTCTATATCAACCTCTCCTATATCGTACACCTCTCTATACCGACCAGAATGTCAGGAACGCAAGATCTCCCTTTGTATACACTTTTTTGTTATTCCACTTTCTGTATATTAAACTTTCTCTTTATTGGACACATTTTGGTGCATTTTTTGAGTTCGGTATATAGAGAGTCCACTGTATGGAATTATAATTAAATCATCAATTAAAAATAAAATTTGTCTTAATTAACTCTATAATATACAAATGAGAAGAGATGCAGCCGAAGCATACAAACAACCCATGTTCTACGCTCTTGGACATTTTACAAAATTCGTCTCTGAGAATTCAGTTCGAATCGGTCATACTGGAAAAGAATTAAGGACCCTGGAAGTGTTGTCTGTTTTGAGACCAGATAATAAAATTGTACTGGTTGTGTACAACAAGTAAACATACAAAAAAAATTCTTAAAATCGTAGAAGTACCAAAATCAACAAATAAACGAATTATTTATTTACTTACTACTTTTTAATTTGAAGGGGTGATGCAGATGTCCCACTCAAAATTCATGACGCCGTCGGAGAAGGAGCAATGAATGTGGTAATTGGTGGACGTTCTATCAACACCATTGTTTATTCTTCACCTACTCAGATATCCACTGAGACACCGCCGACGGATAATGCTGGGACAGGGAAACAACAAATCGGATTTGGAATAGTTTCACTGCAATTACTACTTGCAATAATTCGTGTACGTTTAGACTAGAATATTAAACATTTGAAGACTTCCGTTTCCGTTGTAGAAAACAGAAATAAAATAAAACACGATCACCTTAAAAAATACGATATAATCGGATAATTGACCATGAATTGCCTTGTGTGATCATAAACCATATAATTATGTCCCTGCCCTGCATTCTGCATCTGCATGAGACTGCCTGCAACTGCAACTAATTTTTTGACCTCAATTATTTATCACGTCGGCAAACAGAATCACTCACTGGTAATAATTTAATTCCAAAATCGGGTCAGGTCAGGTATTTACGTATTTAGGACAGATGCAAGTACAGCAAACGTTATCATAACCGATTTATCGTTACCTTGTGGGTAAGTCAGGTAAGCCATGAACGACACATTTTTTGTGTATAAAACACTCAATAAGTGTCCATGCTGTGACATTCACACATTCAAACCGAATTTAACTCAAATTCTACCAGGATTTTTTTTTCGCCAAATAATTAATTTCATGCAATATTTGATTCGACTATGAAGTTCATTCCTGTACTAGCTATTTTCGTGTTGAGTGGAATATCTGTCACCACAGGTAAGATCGGTTCCTAAATATTTTGTAAAATTCCTGTATGCATAATTAAAATTATTCATCAAAAATCAAAATATTTTTCGCTAAAATTAAAATTGTGTTTTTTTAATACTCCCAACTCCCAAGGAATAAAATGCTACCAATGTGAGTATGCTGACGGAGTGCCTGGTAGTCAGAATGACTGCAAATCTTCACCACCTGACAAGTATCTTTTGACTTGTAAAACAGGGACGACCAGGACATCAATAGACGACACTGACCGTAAGTAAACTTTTTAGACAACGCACAAAGGCTGAAGGCCATGATGTATTTTTATATTTTCACTAAATAAGAAAAATCCAATGATTAATTGACATAGCCGAGGGTGAATCAAACATCTTGTGCATTTCGTCTGTCTTTTTACGAGTTCCTTCCCATTTGCTCTAGAGATTTACATATTAATTATGTAGTTACCCTAGTAGTAGGAAAAACCAATGCAATGGAGAAAAACCTCTTTAAAGCAACCCGGGGGAGAGGAGGTCCGAGGAATTGAACCCCAGCCAAGCGAGAGCGATCTTTACACCTGTACCACTACCAGTATGCTATGATAGACCTGTAATTTCATAATTTTAAATCGGTCAATTTTAAATATATCATCATGTACAAGTACATTAAAAAATCAACAAGAAGATTTAGATTATGAGGAGAACGTGCACTGTACTGTACGGATTACCCTTTCCTGTATAATTCCGTAGAAGATTTAATTATATAACAAATTGATAAGACTTAACTATCCGCCTTCTGTAACATGTAATATTATTTTTATCCCCATGTTATCTTATATATTTGAATTTGATAAAGTTATGCCAGCCAATACGAGATGCAATAAAAAAATTTAATACGCGAATTAATACAAATGCAATGCACTGTGTACTGGTGGTTACTGGTGCCCTAGACCTAGACATTGACTTAATCTTGTCAGGCATAGGCAAAAATGACATCATGATCACGTAACAAATATTTTCTATGCGAATACGAATACGAATCGTTAAAAATGCCCTAGTGTACTTTGCTTTGGACTTTTATGATTATAATACATAATTTTTAAAAGGAAGGAAGGCAAATTTGTATACATGAACATATACATACATTTATAGATTATAAATAATTTTACAATATTATATCCAAGCAGGCAATTTGTGTTAATGCCCCAGATAACTAACACAGCAGCTACCACACCACATTTAACGTTGAGTTTTACTTTTTGAAAATGGTCTGCTGTTGTGGCGTGGTCTAGCTGGTCTGCTGTCCTGTCCTGAGATACAGATACACCTTAACCCTTGTAATCGATATTTGTATTAAAATTTAGCTTTGTGAATTTTATAATGTCCGCGATGATATACTCGCATATTTTTAAAAAATCCATAAATAGATTTAGCATTGAAATCATGCCATTATAGATAGCAGGAATATGTCACGTGATCATCCAAGTTAGTAATTTTTGCATATGGCACCGAAGAAGTGAAAAAAATTCAAACAGCTAAAGGAAATGACTTCAAAATATATAGAAACAAATTAAAGGGAACTAAAATTTCTTAATACTCTATGTGTTTAATTATTTAAACATTTAGCCCATGTTGTGTATTTAGTTAATTAATTGATGAGCCTAAACGGTTCAAGCGCGTACACACGGAGGTATACTTCAAAGCGTGTGCCTGTTCAACAAAAGCAACCTATTCCATCCTAATCATAGGAGTCATTTAATAGTAATTAATGAGA
>JAQGCB010000101.1:0-32749 GCA_034698835.1 Protaphorura tricampata
TATACACTGTGTCTTAAAATACGTGCCCGGTTCGCCAGCGGGTCACCATAGATTCGGCGGCTACGCATATCAGGAATGCAAGTGCGTCGCACTCAACTCAATGGTGTCCCGCCGGCGAACCGGGCACGTATTTTAAGACACAGGTACATTCCACTGGGGTCAGAGGACATTGACTTTCGCCACTGTCTCCATAAGGTCAATAGAGAAAGCTGGAGAAAGATCGGGGTTTAATCGCGACAGGGGTTTTAAATGAACCCGTGGTTGTATTCGGTAAATTACCGTATATTTTAATTCTACCTTATTGACAAGCCAACTATAGCGTACGATTAATCAATCGATCGTTTTCATTGATTATTGGAGTGGAAGTAAGAAAGCAAATAAGAGTTGACCAGTGCAGTAGTGCTATGCTAAAATTGAATTCTTCTAATGTAAGGATTGGATCCCCTTCAATATTTAATTCAGGAATACGACGAAAATATTTTCACGTTGGGGTATTACGGAACTTACTTTATTAATATAACTCCGAGGTAGTTTTCTTAAAGTACAAGTTATATATATTTAGGTATAGTGTCTACATTGGAAGAAAGCGTAAAAGCGTTTAAATAGAGCGTCGCAAGCAATATGGCCCTGAAATCGGAAACTCTCAATTGGACAATTGGAGCAATTATTACAAAACGCAAACTTGAACATACATTTCTAGAGTGACCTTGAATCTCATAAGAACGCTTCAAATTTTTATTTCAGTTTTCCAACTCAAGTTCATTGTAGCAGAACACGAACGTTCATAGAATTCTACACAGCATCAGTTGCATCAGCACCACAGGCGATTCTCCATTTTCAACTGATCTGACTATTTTCATTTCATTTAAATCGTGGGAAGCATTTAAGGGGAATTTACTTCACTTGAAACTGTCCGAAACTTTCTTAAGCCAAGCGGAGTTTTTCAAAGCCTCTCCGTGGACTACAAAGTATCGCATTTTACGAGTACGAAAGTACGACGCATCTAATGAATCCAACTGCGGTATACTATTTTTTTACATTTCAACTGCTCATTATATTTTCTGGTGGCTTCCTAAATTTTGTCAACAAAATAATTTTGATATTATGTCGATGTTCGAAATGTGACTGAAATGAGTATTTAACATTTTGCAATAATTTCGGTAACCTTCAATTGAGTGAGTAATTCGGTAGACACCCATAATTATACGAACACATATGTAGTATGTTCTGCCAGAAAGAAAGTCAGGGTGAAAGATACTACAACTAGTGTGTTCCAGATAATGCGAGACTATGATTTTTTGGGTGAAAATCCTGTATACCGCATGTGCCGAGATAGCTCGGAGAGAGTCGAATGAAATACTTTCCTTTTTTGCCACGTTCCATGCTCCCACAGCTTTTACCTTCCCGATCTCTTCTTTGAATCTGAGACTCAAGTTTTCTCTTTTTATGAGTCCCCGAACCCAACAAGAATGTCAGTCACCCAATATCCTTGGACCGGGAACATAGACGTCCGTTCAATGTCCAACAAAAGAAAACGTGCAGTTTTTATACATACTGCATTTGTAATGACATAATTATTCAAAGAAAGCTTTCACTACTTTCACCAGTACAGAATAGACCAGAGGAAATTTAAATTGACCAACGCGTAAAAAGTATTTGTATTGCAATTTGTGTATTTTAGAAGACGTTCTATAAAATAACATAAGGTATACAGTGTATCTCGTTGTTCACACGTGTGGACGCTGGACTGGAATGCGATTTCCAAGCCCAACATACTTTTAGTGAATAATTCATTTTTATTGTGCCGTGGTTCAACCCATGAATGACTGTTTCTTATGAACTAAAGTCGTAAAATATTTATATTCGGATAAAATAGCCAACTGGTTTGGTGCTTTATTAACGTAGAAATGTCTGCCGACACTGACACTGGTGGTCGTCATTAAAATCTACTTGTCAAGAGGTGAGTTTTATTTGTTTTTTTAGTGAAGGCAGTTTAGTTAAGTTTGTATTTTTGAACTGATAACTAAACTAAAATAGTAAAAAAAAGAGCGTTCTTTTATGATATTGCAACGTTACAAGAATCCCACCGATTTACAGGTACACAATTTTAGAATGAAGGGCATTTGGTCTTTACGACGACCTTCAGTCGAACAAATTAGGGGAAATTCGTACAAATATGTGGAAGTAGTGGAAGTGGAACCCGCACATGTTTCCCGTTGAATCAATATTTTTGGCAGAGCCCGAATGACTCACTTTCCTGGCAAAATTTCCCCGACCTAACTTTTTGAATGGATGATAATGATGTCTGCAGGTGCAAGCAAAAGGAATGAATTTCACCTGAAAGTTTTTACCTTGACTGCCCTTCAAACATCATTCACCTCACTATTCCCTAGCCATTTTTCCTGGAACAAAACTTAATTTTTATATTTCTTAGGCAATAATTTAGTAAGAAGAAAAGTTTTGATATAAAGTTAGTAATCAGTCAGTAAACAAAATTTGAAAAAAGGAAATGGATGGATTTCCAGGCAGAAATGCACTATAACACTTATTCCTTCTTACTACTACTCCGGCAAGAGAGTGCAGTCAAGAAATGCCCTACATGCGTTTCCCTTACCTTTCTCCTGCATACCCGATTATCCGATTATGATTTGACCTAGAAATGCCCACTTTTCTTGAAAATCGATATGAATCACACTGTATCTACAATTTTGCCTTGAACGATTAGGATATCTATAATTTAAACCTAGTACAGTCATTATTCGGCTCAGTATTCTGAACCACCGACTGAAATAAGTATGTGCCTGTGCCAGCCTCAAATCAAATATAGTTTAATACGACTAATTTCATCGGTGGTGTCAGTAATAGTTGAATTGACTCGATTACTTATATTGTAATAATCTTATTAAAACTACTGCTCAAATCATTGGCTCAAAGTTCTTGGGAATATTTCCATGTCTTTACTTATATTTGGAATGAATGTTACTTGCACTCCCTTCTAAGAATTCCAAAAATAATTGAAAACATTAGTATTTTCTTGCTTGAGTGACTTCTTAGTATTTGTATAAATAGACCACTTTATTTTTACTGGGCACGGGTGAACTTATGAAATGATTATTAATAACAATTTACATATGTGTACAAAAACGGAACGGTTTTGGGGGATTGTACGGCCGGCCTTTCTATTCGTCACACTCACGGCACACAAGTTGACAACCAAAATAAATTGTTATTTATGGCCGTGTCACCTTTTCGACCTTTGTTTGTAATCCTGACCTGACTGGGTCTCGTCGTTGTCCCTCGCGTATGCACACTAACTTATATTTGTTCATCCGCTAAAATTAATTTTATCTATTTGCGTATTTTAAATAATACAGTTAGTACTCAAAGTGACGGCAGGCATGGTTTTCCAACCGGCTTTTCATGAAATGAAGTACAGGAAGGAACGTGTGTTGTGTGCCACAATTATCACACCAAAAAAATTGAATAAAATTTTTGGATTATCACAGAAATATTGTTTGGAGGATAGAAGAGTAAATCTGGAGAAATTGTGTCCTGTCCCGGAAGTCAAAATGTTGGTAGCTATTCCAGAGGCACCTGAAACGACGGCTCCATCCACCACCTCTGCAGGCAGTGGTGCTGGAAATTCAACGACCAGAATTTTTACATCCCAAGGAAAACCCGTCTCCAGTCCCAACGGGAAAAATCCGAACGGTCCACCAAATCCATCTGGAGACTCGCAACGAATCATTACTGCCAATCCTTCAATTCATTCCAAATTTTCAGGTAATAAATACGCTCTCTTCAATTGTTAGCAAAATACTCGGTTATGCACGGTGACTAAGTTGTAGTTCAGTTTACACAGTAAATTGCTCAAACCAAATATTTTTGTAGAATTATCTCAACATTTAAAGAAAAACACGCTCGAAAAATGAATTCGAATTTTACTGGACGCACCTCAACTTTCAGAGAGATTCACTAATCCCTTTATTATAATGATCTGAAAAAGAATTTCTACATTGTAAGGAATCTCATTTTTTGAGAAAAAATCAAGGTATGTTATACTTACTGAACGTACTGTAACAAAATGGAGGTCGTGTTTTCTATTTGAAATATGTCAATTTAGATGCTTTCGAAAAGTTTTCTGTCCAGAATGAAATCAGAACCGTAGGAGGTGGGTGTATTGTGTATGGCGTGTATTGTTTTTATAAAATATTTACTACACTCTTCGGCTCACGTCCTTTCCGTGTCAAATTATACCAGTTTGGAAGAGCAGTTTCAATAGGAAAGCACTTTACCTGGATTTCAATTTATTTAGTCGAAGTCAAAGGCCAGATCACTGAGAATTTAGATTCGAAAGCAAATCTATAGTTTTATTTCTGAGCAGCATGGTGGTACTAAACTCAAATGAATAAAATGAAATAATTTAAAGGAGCAAAACTCTGATCTACTAGTAATGTTTCCGCTCGCCAAAACTCTACTACTATTTTATAACAGATCATTATAACGAAAAACGAAATCATTTATAACAATCTTACTGATGAGATAGTTTTCGAAACTTTTGATGGGACGAACTGGAAAATGAGTTGTAGGCTTGTAGGAATACATGTATTGACGACGCACTTTTGCTTTCTCTCCCATACAGTGCAGTGTAACAAGAAACGTAAAAGTGCCGTGAATTTTTCTTTTCTCATGAGATTAGGATGGATTCATTTCTATAAGTAGAATCCAAGTAGCTCAAAGACGCTAATGTCTGCGTCGTTTTCTAGGAATCTGTCCGTGCAACCAGTTTAAAGTTTACGGTGAAAGTTAGGTATGATATTTACATGGAATGGAATACATGACGTTCACCAACTTGCGCCTTTCACATGTTTCAGTTTTTAATGTCAATGATTAGTCTCTTTCCCTGAAGTCGTTACGGTTTGTGAAGAGTGGGGTTTGATTCCTTGGCCACTGCAGTGCAGTGGTCAGTCTTAATAATTAATCACTTTTAGGATTTTCTCCTCTCGAGTACTCTTCTCCCACTACAGGTATATTCCTTACACTAAAACTCTCCAGGAAAAATAACCGAGGTTTGTATTCATCACACCCACACCTTATGGAGAAATTTCATTTCTTTGTGTGTAGAAAGGGCTAATGCAAATACAGAGTCTCACATTCACACATATAGCATTTCAGGAGCCAGATTAGCTAGAAACTGGCAGAATAAATCGTTGGAAACCTTGCTCTGTGCGTATAACATATGTGGAACCCTGTACTGAGGGTATGACATTCTGGAGTGTAAACGGGAACGTTGAATTAGCAGCTCCAAACTATCTATTGACATAAGAATAGTCTTATCTGTGTACAAATCTGAGACACACGGATCTAAATGAAGCAATTAACTGTTAATAATGTTGTATAATAGAGTCCAATTTCTTTTCCGTTAGGCTTGACAAGAGTTCCAAGAACAAATTTATTAATAGGGTTTCTTGCTCTTGAGAAACGGAAACACAGTCAACAAGAAGACTTAAAATAAACGGAGTGTCGTCACATTAACGTCATTTCCCTCCGCAGCTCTGAATTGGCCATATTCCAGTCAACTTTGTTGGCTCAAGTGTGAGCATTGATAAAGAATAACACTTACAGTAGTCACCATTATGTCCTGCCAAACCCTACCGTTTAACATAAATAGATTTGAATCTCCGGTTCTTTTATAATTTCATCTTAACTCTCGTTATAATGATTAGTCAAAGTCAAAACCTAGAATAACTTATTTCAAGGTTGAACCATATGTGCCAAACCCCGTTGCCACAAAGTTTGGCGAACAAAAATTATGTGTCACACCGCAAAAGTTTTTGGTTGAGTCATTCATGAAACTTTTAGTTCATTGGACGATGTGAAATGAAACCCGCGATTAATGTGGCGATGAGTCAATACCTCGTTCAATCTTAGTGAGACGACTTTTAATGATTTCTTACCGCTTGCGAAAGTGATCATACATTGGTATACGTTATAATATCACAGGTATATCGTCACTCCACCGAACTTGGGGAGAGTCGGAGAAAGGCAGAGATTGTGATATGTATTTTCTAGAGAACTTTTTGGATGACGATTCGGCGAGTAGTCGCCCTTCATAGAAACGTAGGCAAGCGGCTCGTTGAAGAATAGGTGCATGAACAGAAGAAAATCTGGAAATTTCTCCACAGATATAAGTTGCAATATTAACGTACTAATGCCGTATGTTTGGTATTATTTGTCTGAATATTCTGCGATTTGTTCTTTCGGTTTTTGGGTGAAAGCTAGTATTTCTTAGAAATGTTAACCCGACTAGCCTTGTCTTTCCTCTTTCTCAGCTCCTGTACCCGCCATACCACTGAAGCATCATTCTGCAAAGTTTCATACATCTACTCAAAAACGTACGTATCAAGCACACTGCACGAGTCCAGCAATCTGCACGTGTACCGTACCTGAAAATTTGTTTGCAGAGGATATCATAATTTCCAAATAATTGATTGGTAGTTTCTATTCCATCATCTCGTGGTTCCGAGGTTCACTCCAATGGCATGTAATCAATGTTGAAAACTAGAATCGTACTCGTACTTGTATAAAAGGAAATTGAAATTGATTATTTCACAGAGTTTTAGAAACACTACTCCTAGGAAAAGTCAGGTCTTGGGAAGGAATTTGTTATCCAGCAATTTGATTTCCTCGATTCAGATTGAAACTTAATATAAGTAGAAAGGAGAAAGGAGAAGTTCTACAAAAGTCTTACTAGTTTCTATGGATAATAGTACCACGAACCACAAGGAACAAGTTTTGTGTACCGGTTCGGCTAGACACTACTCACTCTAGAAAAATCTTTCTAAGTTACAAAAACAACTAAATTAATGTATACGATGTATTCAGCCAGAAAAACTTGTCTACGAGTTCGAAGGTCTCTAAGGAAATCGGAGATTTCTATATGTAGAATGTGCCAGGGTTACTCGACCACGCTTCTTCAAACAGTACAAAGAACCGTTGACAATTAATTTGTATTCATGAGTCGAAATCAAAAACCGGTGAGCGATTCGATTGCAAAGAGTTGAGCTAACTCTTTTCAACATCTAACAATTTCTCAGCAGTAATAGATTTATACATATTTTCAAACGTACAAAAAGTTCAAATACTATACGAACTATAAGAACCTACAATACTTTTACGAAGGTACGTCTTCATTATTCCTTTTCTAAAGATTATCAAATGATCGGAAATTCTATAATGATAGGACCCTGCCAGGTTCAATAATCGGTAGGTCTTGCCTTAAAATACCGATTGGAAACCCAGGCTACTATTTGTTCACGCATGGTCACAGGTCACAGACTTTCGCCGTTTTCTCCATAAGGGTATATGGAGAAAGGTGGAGAAAGACCAGAAGAGATGGAAGAATACAAATTGTGGTGTGGTATTGAATTCTGGTGAATTCATTAAATGTGACTTTGGATGGTTCATTAGGAAACTTGTCATGAATTTTGTGTGGAGTGGAACTCCTTGTCTATGCTTCATCCGTGGAACTTCAGTAAGGGTTTAATGTGATATTCGAAATCGGTTCGGTTCGGTACTTACTTGTAGGAGTAAAACCGTTCCCATGTAATTTGGACGGTTTCTAAGGAACTTAGGACCATAGGACACATTATACACCCATGTTATTTATTTCCACGTCAAAGTTTCGACAAATTGTGCAATTTGACTACTTGTGGATTGTAATGGGTATTAGTTTCTGGGATTTGTTCAGTCAAGTTACATGTACATGGAATGGAAAAAGTCAGGTATGTAGGCGTCAGGTAGAAACGGAAAGAGAAATGTTTGATCAAAACAAGAGGAACCTCCCTTGCCGGCAATGAATTGAAAAGGTCACGCGTGCAGTGCGGTTTTTTGTTTTTGATTTACATTGTAGGTACGAATCAAGTTAATCTTTTTCCAATAAGATTCCTGTATTTCATGTTTAGAAGGAATAAAATATTTTGAGTAGTTGTGGTTGTGGTAGGTGATGAAACTGAGAGCATGAAAGCCATAAAAATGGTCAACGAACACTTGAGTTAATAGGAAAACAGGAATGAGATTAGTTAATAGTTGGTTTTTATCCAAACCAAGTTCAAAAAATTAATCAAATACGTAGACTGTCACATTGTACAAACAGAAACATCATATCCAGACTTGTATTGAGTGTACCAAAATTATGCCCTGTCTTGAAATTCATTCTTTTTCGAAAAAAAGTACATCCAAACTTTCCTTGGTTAGATTCGCTTGGACTCATCCATTCATTTTATTCTACCATTGCGGTTGAGTTGTTTTGAAACAACTAATAGAAGTAGAAACTAAATGTTTATGAAATTGGCACGCAACCCTGTCGACCCACATGGCGTGGTGTTCGTATTTCTTGGGATCGTAAGTGTTAGAGTAATATATCTAGACCTTGATTTTAAATACCATAGAATAATATAGACGATATTCCATTCAGTTTTATGCCTGGGAACTACTACTACGAGAAAGCACTCGAAATGTATATGTATTTATGTGTGTACTACAATATAGTACTAGTACCCGGATACCCTTGCATTTTTAACGAAAGCTTGTACGAAATATTGTATTGGTGGACCGTTGTATAGCTCACGTACAATCAATTTCGTGTGGACTTTCACTACACTCCCGACTAGTACGGGAAACACCTGCATTGAGTGTATTGCGAAAATTGAGAAAATCTATGTAATGTATAAGGTATCTCGCCATTCGCAAAAAGAATCGCAATATACTTTGCGTGCAAGGTTGTAGTCGTGGCTAGCTAGTCTAAGAGTCCTAAAGTTTACTTGGGACAAACATGCAAACATTGCCCATTAATCGAATCGTACCCGTATTCGACTATGTATTCTTGATTCCGGGTTTATTTTCTTTTCACAATCGGAATAAATTTACTACCATGCATGGAGTGTGTTGCACAAGTTTATGTCTTCCTATACATTTCAGGCTTTAGTATTCTGTAATTGACACGATTCTGGATTTTGCCAATTATTTTTTTTTTGGCTTTTGGGGTCGGATGGACGGATCGATTTTCCTGGTTCATGCATAATAATTAGATAAAGTTAACAAGTCCAAACGGGCCAAAGTTTGACCTGCGGAGGACTGGTTAGGACTTTGCCTTAAAAATACATTTCTATTCTGCGAATCGTGATGTCCTGGCTAAGTTTTATAAGCTTTCTGGTGTAGAAAATACTTTCTTTGTCCAGAACATAAATATCCACTGACAGATTCCAAGGGTTGAGCAAGATTTTCAGCGTGGGAGAACTTGACAATTTCAGGAACCATTCTCAACTTACAAGGCACAGAAAATATTGCTTTGACCTCTTGACATTGTAGGATATGACGAAACATTGATTTCTATTCGCCTACCTTTTCTCAAATTCTGCCCTGTCCATCATCGAGCTTTACAAATAATTCCAATAGAATATTTTTCAGCTCTGGGTTCATGGTAATCCAAATATATTGTCGAAAGACAATGTGAAAAGGTACCCCATTTTTGTGTAATGGAATCGAGTATAATATGGATTCCGGAACTGGAAACCCTTGCTCGATTCACCTCAATACCCTCAAACCCGTTGAGAAATTTTATAGCACAGGAATGTGTAAATTCCCCTAGCCTGCCACAAGTCAATTCATAAGAATTTATTTAGGTTTTCATTCCGATCGAAGTTAAACCTATTTCTGAATCAAGTAATGTTAAGAGTGGGCCGGTCCAAGGTTAGAATGAACTCTATCACATTTTCCCTCTTCATTTATTCATTTGTTTTGCTTTTTCATATTTCCTTACTTTCTTTACCGGAGTTCGAGTTCCGTTCGCAGGACTTTATAAATATGTACGGAATTCGGACACGAAGACATTCATTCCTTTGCTTGGGCAAAACAACAGCGTCATGGTCATACAAAAGTTTTCAATATGTCATCGCGGGCTATGATTGGCCACTTTGCTCCATTCATCTAAATTTAAATATATTCCGTATGTACGAAAGGAGAAAGCTGCTTTCACCAAACATGAATGGATAGAGGACATGCAGGCATTTTCCAAAGGTAT
This sequence comes from Protaphorura tricampata, assembly GCA_034698835.1. Taxonomy (NCBI): domain Eukaryota; kingdom Metazoa; phylum Arthropoda; class Collembola; order Poduromorpha; family Onychiuridae; genus Protaphorura; species Protaphorura tricampata. The sequence goes on from JAQGCB010000101.1 coordinate 10,082, forward strand.
TTTAAGCAAATTGCATACATAATTTAGCGAGGCTTCAGCGAAAGTTGGGCTATTTTTCAAGAGAAGCTATGCTGAAATCCTCTCAGTCCATTTCAGTGTCTTAAGTGGATTAATCCAACTGAATTTCAATCTTACCAACGTATCACGGTACTAATGTGCTTGTAATTTGTAGTACATGTACAAACGTGTTGTTGAAAATACTAATTGACCATGGTACTTCTAAATAACAGTCCACCTCTTTACGGTAAGAAAGATTTTTCTGGCCTTTTAAATGTGAGTTCACTTTCTTTTCATGTTAAACCGAATGAAAATCAATTTCGTGGTTGCATACTGGAAACTGAACTGTTTGGGGTACGGAGAATTTAATAACTATTAATTAAAAGAACACACAACCGCATTTATCGCATTAATACATTAAATCAATTAGAGCTATTTCTGACACGCTACAAGAAAAAATAATATATTTTTGTCCGCTTAATTTTAATACCAAAATATTATAATTTTCTGGCAATAAGTATGATCAAAACGGTTACCCCGATTTCTAATATATTGTATAGTTTAAAAATTGGAGATCAATAGATTAACCAACAAGAGAAAGGTGTGACATGACCCCCATAATCTTTACACGCCATATATTTTTAGGGTGTGCTGGCGTGCCTACCTTGTCCTCGAAATTATTCTTGTGTTGAAATGAAAACTTTTCGGAATATGAATTTTTGAAATTTATTGAAAATCAAGCTCCGATTGACGGCTTTCCCTTGTATGTATTTTGTGTACGACTGACGTGAGTACTAATATGGCTGAAGGAAAGTCCACTTTCAGTTTGGATGGCTTTCACCTGTGTTTTTGTTGTTTGGTTACCAGACAGATCCATTGTAGGCTTAGCCTAATCATATGGCGAAATTCCGAACGCAGAGTTGTGTTCTCTCTACATTTCTTTTATCAAGTAAATATGTATTACTTTTTCTTCGAAAATAGACATCATTCGTCAAGTACATCACACAGACGTCGGGAAAACAGAAACATGTACTAAAGAAAGTAAGCTTAACTTCATCGCTTCTTGAACGAAAACAAGTTTTATTTAGGAAAACAAGTTTTAAGAAACCCGATAGCTTTCACCTGGACCTTGTTTGCCTTTCTTTCATAACAAGCCATTTCATTCTGTGTTACAGGGAATCCTTACGATATACGTAGTTATTAATCTGTGGCGATACTTTCTGCACTCCCAATTGGATATATATCTTAAAATATTGGTTCAACCTTGTAAAATTAAGTCTGAAAATGAAAGCATTCCGACTTAAACTAATGATAAATCAATATATGTCAAAATAGTGCAAACATTGTCCTCAACATATAACTGGACTTTTCATTTCCATATTTTCTGTACCTGGAATAATTTTTGTTCACAGCATTGACTAGCTTGGTCAGCATTTTTTATTCAATCCGATTCAGTCAGTTTGTGAAATGTCAAAATGTACTTCAAAATATGGAAATGAGGTCACGCATCTTACTATAAATTGTATTTGAAGTGAAGTGCGAGTAAAATCAAAGTTTGGTCTGACGAAGAATAAAGACTTGTGGGAATGATGAATGTGTTTGAGCTGAGGTTCAAATAAATAAATGCACGCTCGGAGGCTTCTAGGGATTTTACCAAATAAATTCTATTGAGATCCGCGTACCGTAGATGTTTGTTCCTCAATGTTTTTCGCAACTAAAATAAATGAGGACGCGAGAGGAAAAGCCTGGAAGTTATTTTAGGCATGGTTGCTACGAAACAGAAAAGTCGACATCGACATCGCACGCTACCCCTCCATGCGAAGACCTTTCCATTTCGACAGGTAATATCTGCGCATCCCGTGAACCTTACAACTACTGCATACTCCTTTTCCCCCCAGTCAGTCAGTACCCAGTAAATCCGATATTAGACAAACACAAACACAAAATTTTTAATAACCTTAGATACGAAGTACAAGTACAATACAAACCTAACGAATCATATGTTATTACTGTCCATATGATTATTTTTGCCAATTTGGGTTTACTTTCCTTACATATAATAATAAGCCCTCTGCCTAGTCTTACTTCATTTTGTTTCGTTATTTTGGAAAGTTTTTGAGAGTTGATTTCTTGGAATGTGAGTGGAGAGTTCGGTTATTTTGATCCCGGATTTCGACTTGACTTGCATTATTTACAGATATAAAAATATATCTCAATAATAATAACAATCTCTTGGAAATAATCCGAGAATGTAGTTTTTTTTTAAATTGAGCAAATCTGTCTTCGTACATGTAACATGTACATACAAACAATTGTTCCCACGCTCCGTTCACTCTCAGCCGAGAGTAGAATCTGGAATTGCTATTAGTACTACATGTGAAATCATGGCTAATAAAGAGTGAGTGGGATGCGGGCGGAGGCTGGAGGGAAAGATGTGAAGAAAAAAAAAGAAGAGGAAATTCTAAATTTAGAAATAAGAACTTCATGTGGAATATCCTATCACAAATCCACATGTACGAAGTTTACATACATGTTATTTTCCCCCGTTCGCCTTTTTACCACCTCCTTAAATATTTTGCAGGCAGAGCAGAGAACCGAGTCCCCTCCACGCAAAAATCTGTATTCGTATTTCGTATTTGCATCCTCTAGTAGTAGTAAAATATAAAAAGTAGGAATTTAGACTTAGGGGACTATCCGTACTCTACTGCACACCGTATCCGCATCCTGGACTCAGAGATGTGGATGTGGGATGCGAATTCGTGTGTGCGAAAACATGCTGAGCTGCCAAAACTACGGGAATCCACCCTCATCTATTCTTATCAGTTTTTGCGTCGCGGTTGAATTTCGCCAACGCTGTCCTTGCACTCACAAAATTAGAATAACCCTTTTCCATGCATGCGTGCGAACTTGTATTGAATTCAATTGAATAATATTACGATGATGGCACATCGCACATGGAGTACGAGTACGAGTACGAGTAGTCGTATAACGTAATATTTTTTCAAAGGGTAAGTGCCCGTGAGAGACTCGTCCATCTTCTCGTCTCTTCTCTTCTATTTTTTTACCCATTAGTACTTTTGTTAACCCAAAAATCTATTTTTAACTCCAGTCCCATCCTTTCCCTCTCTTTCCTGTCCAAACAACGGGTTATTTTTAACTCAAGTTTAACAATGAACGTCATGCAATGCTATTCAAGACTATCTGTGTACTCGTGCTCTTGTACACAGTCTAAAGTTGTAAATTTAGGTAGGATGATGATAGAAAGGCCAGATTGCAATTAATGAAGGGGATTATTGAACGAAACCCTAAACTGGCGAAACCCAACCCACCATTCGCTCTGATCTCTTCACGTCATGCATGACATTTCATAAGACAAAAAATTCATTTCTTAAATGAATAATTTTATGACCTTAAGTTTTACAAGGGATTAAATTGACTTGTGAATAAGTACACGCATTTGTTATTTTTTTTCTGAATGTAATGTGTACAACTTTCCTTATAAAACTAGTCGATCTCCTTTCGATTTACTTATGATTTCTTAGTTTTTGAGTGAGAGGTAGCATTTCATTTCTGTTTTTATCAAATCCTTCATATGTTTTGTTTGATCACCCATTTTCCAGTATTTTAAAATAACACTTACATGCGGGTAAAAAGAACAGTCAGATTTTTTTATAAATAGACCTCAGACGTTGCCCTAAAAATTTAAGTGAAAGTGCTATAGCACTTGTTGTTGCACCGCTACATTACATTGGATACTCCGCAACTAAACAGATGATGAGATTTCTTAATGGAAATATTATGCAGTTAAAAAATGAGATAAGTTTGACGACAGATTATTCTAATTTTGTAAGTGTTGTGTAACACGTGTTTGACTCCTCTTGTGCCGGACTGGTACTGGGACCTTGGGAATTTTTGTGCTCCCCAAATTACTTCACAGTGTAATAAGGCATATCAGAGATTTTTGGTCATAAAAAGGTTAATGACATTACAGGGCAACCACGTTATGATTTTGACATGTAATGTATTTATGGAATTTTTTGACAACTTGATGTTTAATGTTTGGCTGTGTATGATGTGATAGATTCAGAGAATCTTGTGCTAAATATAGAAATTGTCTAGCACAAATCCAGTGGGCTTACTCCATAGCATATTTTCTAGATTAAGGAGGACGCATAATATTTTTTTAAAAAAAGAACAGGCCTTCCGGATGTGAAACGAGCCGAGTAATTTTCCAGATTCAAAAAGTAGAAAAAAAATACATACCAGAAGAAAATAACAGACGTACATAGATGTTTTGGGAGGAAGATAAGTTAATGTTAAAATTAGGACCCATACCCACACCATAGGGTTGGGTTGGTGGGAACCACCGTACAAGAAAGTTAACATGCTTTGTAAATCTGAGAATTTTTTCCCCTCATTTGAAAAAAAAATATAAAAATAACTTGATGAGAAAACATCAGGAGACTCCATCTCTCATTGGCATCGTATCTCTTCACTCCTGTTTCAAAAATAGACCCAATACGAAGTTATTTTTAGGTAAAATATTTATAGCTTTTCTCATCTAGTGAGGTTATCCCATCAGCCGGCCTAGCCCCTCTGACGTGCCAAGAGTCATGATTGAGTAAGAATTGTCGGACTTGTTGGCTTTCACCAGTTCGATAGTAGTATTGGATTTTATTTTTTAAATAATATTTTCTTCTCTCGTGCGAGCGTAATCAGAATCAGACTCATCCTCAATTTAAATTGAATCTTAAATGTGTCATTTTTAAAAAATAAGGCTCATCCAGAGAGTAGACCCGATAATGTAGTTAATATCAAATTTTATACTTTAAATTGATTGTGTAATTTTACTCTAATTTTTATTTCAATTATTGTAAATTTAACTATTCTGGAAGTACGTTTAAAAATACTGTTTTTTATAGTTTTGTTAACCAATGTCAACGGAACAAATTTTTTCTCATGTCAAAGGTGCATATATCTCATAAATACGAATGGTGTGGATTTTTGGTTTTTGACCTCAGTTTGTCCGCACTTTGAGTTCAAAAGTAACAATTCACGTCTGCATCTGATGTTAGGACCTCGGCTTGCCTCACAGCATTAGAAAATTAATTCTAGACAAAAGTGTATTGAAAAATAACAACGATTAACTATGTTTCGTTTGTCTCACTTCCTTTAGCTTAGCTGTAGGAACTCCTTTCAAATGTGATGTATATATAAATAAACATGATTACTGCAAATGAATACATAATTTGTTGTATTGAATTATAATTCATAATATTGCTATTGCTAAATCTACGAAATATAATGCAATGCAAATGCAATAGTCTCGCTATTAAGGCTTAAATTTTGGGTATCAAAATAATAAATGGCTAAAATATTTACAAGGAGAAGAGCGACTATTATTAGGTTTTTGTAAGTACCGTTGTTGCACGTCATTGTCATTGTTGAACATGTAGACTAGTTGAATTGCGTGAGACTGCTCTACTGAGACTATTCTAATGAAAAAATTAACTCCTAAACCATTAGACTACGTAATGAAGTGCCTTACTAGTTACTCTTGTAGAACTGTGACTGTAGAACTAGTCATAGTCGTACTAGACATGACCCTGAATTAATTCTGCCTCTACTTGGGAGTTGTATATAATGTAATGCAGTACGCCAGTATACACACACAACACATGTAAATATATGTATATTTTTACGCAACAGTTTTCCGAACAAACTTTTAGTTAGTCTGAGTTTTGAACTTAAAGCTGACGAAGTGACTAAACTAAACTAAATATATCCGTTCTTAAACATCTGTTCTTTCAAAATCATTGTAGTTGTTGTCCGGTTGGATTTTCAATACGACACCGTATTCATTACTAGAATTTTAAATTTACACAATTTATGGTTTTAAAAATCGAACGTGTTCGGATTTTAGAACAAGTTACGTTTTAAAACGCGTGTTCTGAAGACTTTTAGTGTTGTTTGTCTGTAATGTGCATAATAAGTTTACGTGTGTTTCATAAATTGTTTCATAGTCCATCCATGGGTTGCGGGTCCTTGAGTCAGTGCTATTTTTTATTATGAAAAAGGATTACGTGGAACCAAAATTAAACTCGTGGTTACGCAAAACGACTCTTGGGATTTTATCTTATCAATATTCCTCAGTCACTCGACATTTGAAATCCAATTGAATTTTGAACTGAATACAAATAACAGAGAACACCTGGCTTTTTTTGACTACACACGACCGGTTTCATTGCCTAATTGAAATTGTACCACAATCCAATTTTACAACGAATTTAGTTGTGTAATAATTAATCGGATGAACACGTCAATTTCGTTGTCCAAATTAATTTTGATTTTTCATCAAATTCTAATAATTTTTGTGAGTTGGCAAGTTGACATTATATAGTTAGAAGAGAGAGTCAAATCTTGTGACTGCTAGACTTGTTTTTCCTGTTTTCGATTTGACTCACGTCTGTACCTCAACATCAGGATCAGACGGATTTGAGAATTCGAGACAGAACGGACCGAGGGTGTGAGATTTTCTAAGAATTTTGCCTCATAAACTTATTTCAATATATCTTGTCAACTTTTTGGAACCCTTTTCTGAGGGTCTCAAGTGAACAGTGAAGTTCATAGAAACTCGAGTCAGAAAAAACAGGAAAAAGGAAAAAGAAATAAATTACAAACTAGAATGTGTTGTGAATTTGAAGTGTAAACTTCCAAGAATTGTCAATTTGAACAAACTTAAATACCGAGTACGAGTACCCGATAACCGTGACAGTTTTTTTTCTTTAAAAAAATAAGTGATTTTGTTCAAAAACAGTTTTATGCTCCTAAAACATCAAAATATTTTGAAACAATTGACTGAGCTGTATGATCATTTAACTTTATAACAATATGGCTGTGTTGCGAAATCTTTAAATCTGTGTAGGTTGTGTCTGTACAAATTTCTTGCTAATAAATTTTGTCCAAATTTGATCAAAAACAACAACAAAGGCCGTACACACACGTAAAGAATGGAATGCATTATGCAGTGAGTGATTCAAAGATAACAAAAGCCAGGACAAACCGGTTTGAGTCTGGTTTTAAAAATACAAGATTAAGTGGTAGGAGATGCTGAAACAAATGAATATTCTCAACTGTGGCTTGGGTATGACATAATAAATATTAATAAATCTGTAGAATTTAAATAAATTAAGAAATCTTATCAACCTATCTTCATTAAAACTACATAGTAGGGAATTTCGTGTTCTTAAGGAAAATGAAGTTAAAAATACTATTTTGCGTCGTAAAATCGCAAAGTAAATACCCAGGGCGGTCACTGCCCCGAGTTGGTGGCTCGTCGTATTCGTCTGAGTATTAATTGTATGTAACTATATTTTTCTACTTCTTAGGATTTATAGATGTTTACTTTTGTCTAAACTTTTTTTTCAACATTTTCGAATGTAGAAAATGTTTACATGACACTACATTTTAAGACTTGATCAAAATTCTTATAATTTCGACCTACAAAAATACCGATTACCAGGAATAGACCACTAAATTCGGAAATGGACGGATGTGAACGTGATTCATAGGAAATGGGTTGATACATTTTTTTCGACACCACCAATAGCTTCGTATAGAAATTTTAAGTATTAAGAGACTTCCTCGACCTTATCAACGTAAAGTTGCCTTACCACATTGTGTCACGAAAGAAAATTTGCATTAACTGTAAGGGTAAACTATATTTTATTATTTTTATTCCTGTGTATTGTGTATCTACAAGTCAATATAATACAATGAAATTACGTGGCATAATGTTTATTTATCAAAGTAGCAGTGGCTGCGAAGGGAATCCTGGAATTAAAAGCTGTTACTGTCGATAAGCTTTTTGCTTAAACAGAAATAGTACTACTTGAACATCGGACCAGATTCGATGGAATTATTTTTTACAACAATAATAACACCTTATAAATATTTTAACATCAGACACACATTTTAACACGCAGTGTGTAAATACGGACTAGATTATTTTCTGACTTGTCTAAAGTACACATCAGTATTTTCTTGATTCACAGGGATAGGTAGGATTTTGAACGACAACGGCAACATCATGACCGTGTCACCCGGCTACTCATACAATTCAATAAAATTATAGGTCTGACTCAAATTTTATGGCGGATGGTACCAATATTAATAAATAATAATCTCGACTGGATTTAGTAAACTATCGAATATTACCAGTTCAAATCGTACTTGCCAAGAGGCTGTCAACTGGACTTGATGAAATATTCAGAGCGGTCAAAATTTTTTTTACTGAAATGATCTAGTATTCCCATTTTCTGCCGGTTGTTATTCCACTAATTTCCTTCCGCTATTGTTATCCCCGACAACCTTACTAAATACAATGGATATTACTGGATTTCATTACATTCTTTTTACATTTCCGGAAATGCGGATAGATTAGAGCTATCATGTGTCAAATACCCTCGAAAGTCTTCCCAACCCCGGTCTATCTGGCTAAAGCCCATACGAGTTGTTATTATTTGTTAAAGAAACTGAGACATATTCTCGATTCCATCGCATGGAATGCCTAAAATATTTCATTGTTTATGAAAATAACAATGCCGGCAAACAAAGTTATACATATTTGTATTTACTAGTGAGCGATAAATATTATCACATTTTCGGATGACGTTTGTTCGACTTGTGCTGGTGCTCAGGTATTCCAGTTTAGCGCACCCAAAGCCGTAATCCAAGGACCATATTCTTGTATTGTAATTGTAAGGTTGTAAAATGATTTGCTAAGGTTAAACTATTCATGATACCTGCACATGCATCATGCATCTCTAATAGATGTAATATTCACACTATATACTAACTACTACTGATAGATAAATTGAAACAAAGTCAGATTCTGTCAGTGAGCGTTGATTTTTATGAAACTAACAAGTTAAGTTACAAGTCTGAGTGATAAGCACTCTCAGGTACTTTTCCACTTTCCAATGTTACTATACTTATTTACTCAATACCGTAGTCTGATAGTGTCTATGGGTATGACGTCAATTAGGATGATAATTACTAAAGCAAACTTACAAGTTGTATTTTTGTGTCTGTGCATCTGTGTTCTGCTTCGTCCTAAGTAGTACCATATCGTTTGTACAAAATTAAATAGCCAGAAATATATTGGTCGAAATCTCTAAACTAGATCATATAAGTGCACATTAATAAGCAAACCAGACAACAAGGATTGCATTCAAACACGTATGGATATGTTGTTTTTGCTCATATTTGCAAAGCTGTCTTTTTTGTGGTATCAATTTTCATAGAGATATTAATAGGACTGATTGATCCAACTATTTTATAGTGCTCACTGACATTACCTATGTAAATATGAAGATGGAAGACATCACTTTAGTAAAATTTTAGCCTCTCGACTATAATTGTCAATCTCTGTGGTCGAAGAAAATTGGTGGAACACTGGTCCGTAACGCAATAAGAATATAATGTACAGTTACAGATACAGGGAGATATTGCAATTATGAGGTCATGTCCCGGGATTTTGTACAAACAATAATTATCTAAGCTCACATGAACATTTGTTGGCAACAATTGCGAACAAAACATTTTATCAAATCACTGCAGCATCCGGTACAGGTGTCACTGCTAATTTATATCCTCATTTATGTGCAGGAAGATTATTTTTCTTATGTCTGAAGAATACTTAATAATGCAATTCAGTGTATGTAATATACATCAGATTATAGGTGGGAGGATTTAGGCGGATGTGGCATTCGCAGATGTTATATCAAATAATTTGTAATTATTTATGTTCCTTCAAGGTATATATATAATCACACCATGCATAAGAAGAATGAATTCCTACAATGATTCATTCTATTTATAAGAGAAGATTTAGAAGACCCTTATAGTACCCCGAACTTTTTCCTTTGGTTGTAGTTTGATCCTTCAGTCAAGCAACGGATTTCCCCGGCTTTTTATCGATGCTACTGGATTACATTCTGTAGGCCCTTGGAGATGGACCTCATTTTTCACAGAAATATTCGGATGACTTACTGATTCCATATCTGTCCGCAATATTTCTCACGCTATTACTTATTCGATCGCTAATTGAATTACGGGGTATGAAATTAATTGGCATTTCCCTTGTAATTTTGCTCAAACTTTTAAGGGTATTTTTTGGGTTAATTTAAAAGTTGAAAAATATGAGGGGAAGCTAATATTTTGGTTGGGAGGTTCAATTTGACCGATGACATTGGATTGAATGTAAACGATAGTAGTCAATGTGGACCTTGTCTTGTCAGATGGCAAATAATTTTTATTTTTTTACAACATTTTTTGGCACGCGTAGAATCTTCTCTGCTCGACTATATATAATATTTTCACTCGGCTGAGAAGCAAAGTGAGGTCAACTAGTCCTTGCAGTTTGCATTTGACTATTCACTCCAATTCTATTCGAGAAACGAATTACTTATACTTACACACACATAACACATAACACACACACCCGTGCAGTGTTATGTATATGTTTGTAGTTTTTTATCTGCATACTGGGACTTCCTCACGTTTTGAAGTGAATTTTCCCAGAGTCAGTACCAATTTAGAAATTGACTGCAAAGGAGTAGTGTCACTCTGATTTCATCTCTCGTTTAAGTTCCTCTTTTAACTCTTAAGGAGTGAATGGTTAGTATTTTGTCCTCGTACTTTTTTTCAGGTTGATCATCAGCATCCAACTAAAGTGACTTATTTATTGCTTATATCTCTCTGGATCCTGTAGACTTGATGAGCTGATCTCATTTGGGTTTTTCCACATTTATTTTATTTTGAGCCCTACGTGTTGATGTGAAAGATCAGTTCGGTGCAGTGCTCTCTCAGAAATCATCCATATTTCACTCCCGGCTGCTAAAATACTGGATCCATTTTACTTTAGTTCTGAGGGAAAATGAGTGTGATACCAATTTCTACGTAAAGAAATTTAAAATGTGCTATGAATTCTATCCGTGTAGTGTTACGTGGTAGTGCGGAGAGATGAGACGCCAAATTGATTATTGGCTGCATTTTTCCTTAAGTGTCTGTTGACTGTTAGGGCCGGACGTACTTTCTCTTGTTGAAAGAAAGTGATCAAAGTGAAAGGAGGGACTTCGAGTCTTTCCGTCTTACATTAACATGGGTAGCCAAAGAGCAATCATTTCCAGTAAGTAAAAGCCTGGAAAATAATATGTTATATTAAATTCTGGGGGATTACGGATATTACATACTGTGGATCCACTTTTTAAGAATTAACAATTAGTACTCGGTAGTTCGAGAGGGTAATCTCACATTTTCCTAGGCCAGTCTTCAACACTGCTCGAAATTAAAATTAGAAAATAGATGAATTTCTTACAAAATGACCTCACAGTCACAACAATACTAAAGCGACCACTTTAATTTCACATGCGACGGAACAACTTTTTTCAGAATATTTTCTAGTAATAAACTTCTGATTTACGCCTTATTAAAAGAGAATTAATTCCTTCATTCAAATATTTTCTGCGTCTTTTCTTTCATCAATACTACCGATTACACTGGGTTGATAACCATAATACTGTCATTATAGCTAACGACAGCTTAAAAATCTTGTTCCTTAAATGATAAACAATTTTTTTATTGCGAACTAGCGATGCATAAGAAGACTCATCCTTCCATACATAATTATGGTTGGGTCATTCGAAATAAAAAGTAAATATCAGTTTCTTATGTCAGAGCCAATGCTCAGTAGATAGTGACGGGGTCATTCACTCAGGTCATTTTTTAATTCGACCATGTTGATTGTAAAAATCAATTCGTTCCTGGATGTCATATATTTCTTAAATGGGCTGACTAATCGAGGCGGATTGTCAAAGTCCACATATTGTACAGTTTTCACTACTATTTACAGGATTATTGATTGACAGAGTAAATTGAGAATAGGTCCGACTCTTACTTTTACTCCTGAGTACTTTTGTACATCTTTTTTTTAAACTATAAATACGAATTACATATGAAGTACAGTCAGCGGTTTAATAATGGTGCACTTAAAATCTTGATTTATGCTAGCGTGTATGTTACACGAGTATATATTTCAGTCTCGAGCTGTATGAGATGAGATTACTTTAATTTTGTTCAACTCGCCTATTTATTTTTATCAAAAGTATTATTTATAAATCCTTTTTATCTTATCACGGGATTGCATGTGTACCAACTTGTTCCAAATTTATAGAAATGTTCACTTGTTTGCGCAATGCAATCTAGGATTGCGACACTCGTTAGACTCAAATGAATGGAAATAAACTGTCATTACATTATTTACGTACGCGTGCAAAATCGAGTCAAATTAATAAGTAATGAAAACGATCGGTAGGCAACTGTCTCCACAATGATTATTTTATCGACTATGTTTTTATACCCGAATTTTTCGTAAACATTTTAATATACATTAAAAAGTAAGGCTGGTGTTGTTGATTTAATTTAAGTGAATAGGATTCCTGAATCTTCCATAAATATATTTCTGAAATATTATAATTTGATTTACAGAGATTCGAGAAGACTCCGAGCCAGGGTCTGGAGGAAATGCAATTTTATTGCGTCGTCCCATTGGTGAAACGAATGGTGGAACTGGAACGAACGGAATAACGCCATTTAATTCTGATTTCCCAATGATGGATCCGCTCCTCCAAGACCATGCTTTCCAACAACAACTTTTACAGGTAAATAACCTTAGTTATAATTTAATTGAAATGCTATAACGTTATACAAATCGGTAAACACGAATCCTGAGTATTTTCTTTTCTCCTGGCTCTTGAGAAAAACGGTCTAAAATTGTTGAAAATAACCCAATGTATATTAGAATAGTTTTAGAATAAATTGTCTCGTGTGACGGCAAGAAATGGAAATATATTAGAAAAAAAGATTCACGTCATGATAAAAAAAATATTGGATTTATTATTCTTTCTCGCATTTTGTTAAGGAGAGGCGGCACGTGTGGCTACTCCTTTTTACATATTGTGGTAAACAAGATTTCCAAAGTTAAAAGATTTCGATAAACGAAAATATTTATTCATTGCAAACGAATCGCTGACTGTGCAGCGAGCAAAAACACCAATTAAAAGTTAACATAGGTGAAAGGTCGCTTTGTAATGGTGATAGGCGTGGGTGTGACATTATCGATTAAAATCTCCCACCAGGTTGACATCCCGTGTGTACGCGTGGAATTAAATGTTAGCCTTTGTAGTTTGTTTAAATGAGAATTTCTCTAACTAGACTAATTTCTAACTAATTTTCTCCTCATCTAAAAGTGAAGTTTATTTTGAAATGTCAAAGGAATTCTAAAACTCAATATTTTGCTACTAATACGTATCGCTCCTATGAAGGAAATCATATAATAAACCAGAAAAATATACACCCTATATACTAATTATATCAGCCTACGCTTAAAAATTCTCCTTAATTGCAAAATGAGTAATTAAGTCATACGTATGAAAGTCCAAATGTTCAACCGTACATACTGTTAACTTGTTAACCGGAAAACGGCAAGAATTTATTAGTGTTTAAAAATACTCTATATAAACTTTTTTCCAAGTAAAGTCTGAAAATAGACTCCGGTTTATTACGTCGCGGAAAGAACTCATATAATAATTGCTTGTGAAATCCAATTAATTGCATGGTACATGATTCGCGTCTCTTACACCCACACGGTCGCATCCAGGCAGCTACTGAGAATCCTAATGTCAAACCTTTTCACCAATATACCCAAATAATTTATTTGCACTGAAGGCTAAGTTTCTTATGATTATAGCTAGCATGTCCGTACATGAAAGAAAATGTGGAAACTTTTATTCAACCATAAAAATTAAATATAAAGACCGAACCAATTAATAATTAATTCTGTCAAGTCGTATATATACGTACAACAAAATATTCCCATTGAGAGAAACTTAATAACAGTTTTTTGATTTTTTTTCTACAGTTGAAACAAGAGCAAGAACTTCAGAACCAAATGCTTCACCAACGTTATCAGGCTCAGCGGCAACAATTGGCTCAAGCACATGAGAAACAGTTGCAGCAGAGACTGAAGGTAATTGTACGTTATCAACCATATTTTTTCTCACATCTTAGTTTAAGTAGTTAAGTTACATTAAGTTAAGTTTATTTTTACTGGAAAGTACTGGAATTGTCACATCATGGTATTCACGGCGTGATTTTCGCAGAGACTGACTTGCTTCCACCTTGTCCAGGAAAATGTACCCTTAAATAGTGATATGAAAAACGACATCTTCAATAATAAATTCACGAGTTGACGAGATAACATGTAGTAATAGCGGCTGGCTGTACCACTATTCCAAAACGAACTGTCTGGAGTATATTACATTCAATCTTTTGTCATAAGGGACAAAAATTGGGACCTTATCACATTTGGTATCCATATTTTAGGATTCACTGTATTGTTTTTGCTAATACCAAGATAAATCTTGAAGCTATTATCCGCCTATCCATATAATAGCTTTGGATTTTTAAACATTGACTCAAGTTGTTTGCTCCTCTGTGTCGTTCGTTCTCTGTGTGAGTGTGACAAATTGAGTTTTTGCAAGGTAAAGGGCTGACAAGATCTTAAGATGTTTAACAAATGGTTTATTTGCTCTTGACTGTGCTGTGCGTCACAGCCCAGTTCCTTCTCCGGACTTGAACACTATACAAACAAGTAACCAGGATTTTTTTTCTTGTAATGCAATGCAAAGTGAGACCCAAAGTAGAAAATAGAAGGTGGAAAGATATTTCATTGCGAAACAAGCAAAGTTGAGTTCATCTTCATATTAGAATTCACAACTGGAACGTTAGAAAAATAGAACCTTTGTACCTTGGGGACAAGAACCAGACTTCTGAAGTCATACATTTTATGAGGCATCTTGAGGGTGTATCAGATTTTTTGAGGTCCTCCAGTTTTAATTCACCAAATATAGTTTTTTTTTGACGAAATAGTCAAATTCAACCTGAACCTATTTTGTGAGCTACGGTGTATAATGTATGCACACGTACTGAATATTGTCATAATTGAGATTTCTGTACAATCCGAATTTTATTGACTAATTGGACAAGTCGCAAGTAGTTTTAGCGTAGCTAACTCTTCTTTTCCTGTCACTTATTCTCGCGACTGTTTCCTGAGTTTAAAGTTGAGAAGAGTCTACATTCAATAGCGGTAATTAATTTTTGTACACATGTTTTTCCTTCACCCTTTACCAATTTTAAGGAAAAGTTTTGTACGTCACAGACCGCAATAATGGATGCCATTTTGCAATACTGTAGTCAACGCGTCAGCCCATTTACTTATTACATGGTATTTTTTAAATTGGTAGTTTGAGACACTTGTGTGACCTTTTGTTTATTTCCATCATTCGTGAAAGTCGCAATAGGTTTCTTTTAGAAAGGAAATGTCTCGAAGAGAAAGTATTTCTGTCCAATTCAATATAATTCAAATTACTTTTGTAGCAATTTCTTAGACATTAAAGGGCATTTTAATAATAAATGCGTGCGTCAGTCTCTGGATTATTTTTGGGCCTGGTTTGATTTGAATTATAATAATTATTAATTTTATAGGGTACAAATACAAACTGCCCTTTTGCGTCATTAAAGTTGAAGAAGGGCGGAAGTGGTACTTTATGATAAAAAGAATTTTATTATTCTGTACAACTTGTTGCGTATAAGGAAAAAAGTCCGTGTCTTCTGTCAAAGCATTAATTCAACTTTAGTCCAAATATAGTTCTTGTTTTACAGTTAAACTGTTGACGTCATGCAGTGCCTCTTCTAATTTTAGTTTTATCCACGAGCGTATCAATTTCGTGCCTGGATTTTTAACTCGGGTTTACCAATGTGGGTTCATTTCTAGTACCCAATATTAAGAAATCTGGGTGGATATGGATACTACTCCTATTTTCCTAGAATATGGAAGGAATCTCATATTCAAGGTTTATTAAGAATTTCAATATTCAAAATAATCAGATCAAATATAGAACGGCTCCTATTGAAATTCTGCAGAGAATTTTGAAAATGTAAATCGTAGCAACCGTATTTCCATATTCCAGAGTTACATACGATGAAAAACTAAAGAATAATCCGTTGAGAAGGATTTCCTTTCAAAGTAATTTCACTCAATTTTCGGAGTCATTTCATTTCGGGTGAAAGCACGAGTCTTCAAGTAACACATGTATTTTCTTTGACTGATTCAGTGGCGGAAATCCTGCCCTGCATGTCAAGACGTAATTTTGGAGACGAGTGTCCTCGTGAAGTAATTGGTTGAATAAAGTTGTCCTTGATCTATTTTCTGGTATAAGACATAAATAGCACCCAAAAAAGGGACTTTGTGACAATTTTAATTAAACTACTAGGTGACTAGACTACTGACATTAAAGTTGCGATATATGAAATGTACGTACTTACTCCCTCGCTCATAAATTGAAATGTAGAAATAAACCAGGAGAAAATAGCTCCAGTTCACATTTTCCGGCATACTAATAGAAGGATTTTGTAAGAAATTCGAATATCAAAATAAGTGTCATGCCCACAGTGCAGTGACTGGGTTAAGTATTCTGCGTGTCCTGAATTTTCTTGCATGCCTCGACATTTTCTCATTCTATTTTAGCTCTGACTAAATTGGATTGAGTTGGATCGATGAACTAAATAATCCTTACCATTCACTTGACATTTACAATTGTATGTCATGAATGAGTACTATCTCTCTAGTATGCGAATTTTCACCAACTTCTTGTATCAGGATGACTCATTCAGTGTCAAAATATGTTGATCAATAAATATTTAAAAAAAAAGTTTACGTTTCCAACTCCAAATCAAATCAAATTCATGGTACCGTATTAAAGTGAGTGCAATATGGGTTAAGAATTATAGAATTCTGGCCAATCATTCGTTCATCAATTTCTTGAAAATAATTAGAATAGATTGAAATGAGAAATTCTCCCAGGACGGTTTCACCAGTTGCCAGTTAAAAAATATAGAAAGCTTGACACCATTTAATGTGTTAAGATAGCCGTGTAAAATGTGCTAGAAAAGTATTCGTTATTTTATTTGGATTTTCTTTTTGCATTTGTTGTTGAGATGATTGGGTGAGGTTGCGACTGAGAGAGCGTTTTGCCTTGAGAAAGCAGAAGGAGAGGCTGGAGGACTTAGACTAAATTTAGACGGAACATGGTAGTTGGTTGTTTGAGACGAGATCTTTGCTGGGTGCTTTCTCCGCACTCAACGCTCGTTTTTCGGTTTTCCGATTTCATTCGCTTCAAAGCTCGGTGGTGTGTGTGGGTCGGTCGATTTGATGCGAAGCTAAGAATAGTTTTTCGCGAATGTAGTTCAACTCTCCTCAGGACGACGACGACTTCTCTACTTTTTCCCAGAAAATGAATCGATAAAGAACGAATCATATGTTATCCCGCACTACCTACGATCACCTACATATTTTGCAAATAAATTATGCCCGACTACACACAGTACTCGCATCATGTACTTCTATTTTTTTTATTCTCTCATGTTCAGGTAATAGAAAACATGAAAGTGAAGGATTCAGTTCTTTTTCCCATATTTTCTTTTGAGGGTCACCAGACGTAAAGAAAATGTTGCTGCGTGGAATACATTATTGTCTGTAGATATTTTCATGGCGCCCAGCATTTCTAGCTAGACGAATGTTAAATGTCAGTCTCAGGACCCTCAATTCAATAAAATAATTGTTTTTAAAGTATGAGCATCTGTAGGTGCACTGTTGTGGTGTTGTTTTTTAAATATTTCTATAAAGCTCTAACAAAACTAGTATTTCATTGGAATTTTGGAATTTTCAGTTCTTGTTCAAAATTGGGGAATGCGAGAGAAAGAACAAGCTATGTTGGTTATTTTAGTTTCGAGAAAAATCTCGCGGATCCCATAAATTAGTTCATCAACAGTTTTCAACCGATCCGATTCCCCATAAAACTAAAACATCTGATTTGCAAGTTTTGAATGTGTGACCCATTTAATTTTTAGAGCAATCGTTGCACTTGATTGTGAGAAATGACATTGAATGATTAGGGACAAGGCTTCTTTTCATTTTTGACTTGAGAGTTACTCGAAAAAATTGGCTTCTCGTCAAGTGGGCAAAATTTTTATTAGTACCTACAACAGAGCGTTCTTGACATACGACTAGTGTTTTTAAAGAGCACATGTATTCTCGCAAACACGGGAATTCGGAGAAAGGTCGGTCTCGTGTCATTTTGTCCTGCATGACTCGCATGGATTAGAGTAATTGGCATTGACTGGCACTGTAAATATTTTAGCTGTCTCATTTCCCACAAAATAAATGTGGGGCACGCAAATACGAATACGTTATAATAACGTGTAATGTAATTCAATCTTCAAGGTTACTTTTTTGCTTTCCCTGAGTGCAGAATAAATTAAGTAATGAGATTTATGTATGCACGCTCCAGGATTGGGAACGGTATTGTCGCCGGTACCTAACTTTCGACCAATTTCTTGTGAATAACCAAAGCAAATTGAGTAGTGTAATTTCATTTCATCATCATCATCCTTTTCGTCGTTTGTCAGCGTGGGCATGACAAGACAAGGCGACACGGAGTGGTTCGTTGGGTTCTGCTAAATCGATTCCATGACCAAAATAGTCTTTTAATATTGATTTTTGTAGTTGCTTGACGATGTAGTATTAATGCTAGAAGCTAATTATAGTTTTGAGAATTTGTATGGCTGTACATAGAAAACACAAGACAACTTGTCTTTTCATCATAAGTCCGGGCTCGGCTCTGAGTCTGAGTCTGAGACTGGGACTTCAATTTCCATACACCAGTGGATGATGGTAACTAAGGAAATGGGAGTCTCGTAACATCCTTCCTTGTAGCCGTATGTCTAGGGAAAAGATGAAATGAAATTTTGTGTTTTATTAGTTGGGCGCCCACGTCAGGTTCTTCTCACAAAATTAACTTGGAATTGTCACTCGAATGTCGGAAAGGAATTTCACTTTAGTTTCTCTTGTACGGTATTGTAGAATTATTTTTGACTTACCAGCGTAGGAAATATGATGGGAAATACCTTTCTGACAGAAGTTTAGAGTTGGAATAGGAATTTCTAATATCTAGAATTAATTCCACAGAAGCATAATGTAGTTGGGTTTGCACAGCTTCTGGTATCTAAACGAAACGAGCCGGTTACATGTTACATTCCGCCTACGAGTCAGTACCAACTTATAGTGAGTTGGAATTGTGTGAATAAGGTCAAATTAACACTTTCATTTTCATTAAAAATCACTATAGTTTTGAGAAAGGAAAATCAACTCACAACTCTATTAGTTACTTTATTTTTTTATTATGATAACGATAAATGAGCCTGTTGAAACACTTGATATTTAAGTTTACTTTCTACATTACAAAAACGTGGTGCATTTATGTTTTGACCTTCACCATTACTTCTACTGGACGGAAAATTCTTTTCAAGACGACAGAATTTATTTTTATTACTGTTGACTGTCTAAATTGTACTTGACATTTGACAAGTTTTACATTGTATTGGAAATGTTTGAACTTGACTACATAGAGCAAGTTTTGATGGTTCAAAATATCAAATTTTTAAGATTAGAATCAATAAAGTGGATGTAAAAGAAATGTACTAATATTTTCCTGCCTTGACCATTCATATTATTCGAGTTCAATGAATAATTGAACACATCCTTCTCAATTGCACCGCTTTGATCGGAAAAGTGGTTCTTGGGCCATGAATTTTTAAAGTCGAATGGCCAAGTCTTGACTTTATACACTACATATCCATTCCTCTCAAAGCCGGTTTCGGCCAAGTAAAAATAGAAACAGCTCGATTTCATCGATCACAGGAATGTGTCCCTTATGAATGGAGGTTTCACTTAGGCTTGGAAGGACTGAAATGCTTTGCGTGACACGTTTATTACACAACAACAAAACTATTCAAAACAAACCTTTACAACCTAGCGTGTAGGAACACGAAATAAATACATTTAATGCGAAATAAGCCTTAAAATAAATAAATTCAATTGGGAGGTTTTTATTCATATCCAAGTCAGTCCGTCGCGGTAGAGTGGTACATGAAACAGCACTATATGTAATACCAGAATACTGTTGCTTTGGGAAATGTCGCGATAATAAAAAGATACCACTACCACAAATAATGTCCGACAATAGCTAAGTCGCGAACGTATTTAAACTCAATTAGCTAATTATATTTAATGAGAAGTGTAAATAAAATGCTAGTGAACAATTTTCTTTCTCTTTCACAACGCAGGAATTTTGGGAACACAAACGGCGACAAGATGAAGAGCGTGAAAGATTAGAAGCATTGAAGAAAAAAGATAAACATGAACAGAGTGCGGTTGCATCTTCGGAGGTCAAACAAAAACTTCAAGGGTTCCTTTTGAACAAGAAACAGAGAGAAGTGGCTGCTCTCCACTCGTCCAATTCAAATCTGTCCAATTCTGGAATGCCGATGAGTCCTGCCATGTCTACTGTTGGCAGTGTGAGTCCAGCTAGCATTCCACCAAATATTTCACCACCATTTCGTACTTGGAGTGTTGTCCATGCTGCAAGAGTTGCGGCGGCCGCAGCAGCCGCTGGTGGAAATCCTTCGGATTATGATGGAAGTCAAGGGTCTGGTGGTGTCGGTCCGTTCCAGTCTCATCCGTACAGAAGACCACTCCTCATTCCCAAATTTGATGATGATTTCCCACTCAGAAAAACTGGTGAGAAATTTTGACTGACAGATTCATCTAATTTTTCTAACCGATTTTCTCCTTCCCTTTTATTTTTTGCCCTTGACTTTCTTTTCAAAACTAACTTCTACTTTATAACTTTTTTTTCTCAACAAACTACGACACTGTGTGTTGTATGGCTTCCGTAGTACACACAACTTGATTAACTTTTGACAGCGTTTGATGTTTGATGATTGAGACTAATTCGAGTTCCTGTTTTTTTGCATGGTTTTTCTCTTGAATTTGTGCAGCATCTGAACCTAACCTTTTGAAGATGAGACTAAAACAACGTGTTCTGGAAAGACGAAGTAGTCCACTTGTTCGTCGAAAAGAACGTTCTTCTTATCTCAAGAGACGCTCTTGCCTTGCAAGTACGGTTTCTTTTACTACTACTTTTGTACAACTATTCTTCAAACTCTCTAGTATTTACATTTCTCATCTTACTAGAACTTACACAGCTCCATTTTTCTATCTATCCGATTCATGGGGTAGGAATTCAGTCTAGTATCCTATTTTGACGTTGATATTGATATTAAGAAATTTGAAAGGTCAAATTGTAGCCCAGTCATCATTTCAAATATTATATAGTTTAGAAGTTCAGCCCAATTTGAATTTGAAATGTAGTGCGTTCTAAAGACTTTCTCTATTTAAAAAATGGAGAAAGCGGTGAATACTTTCACCCAATATTTGTTTGCGGAGATATAGCTCATTTCTGGGATAACTTTTTGGGATACGTGCATTATTAAATGCGGGAGAAGGCGATAGAGTTAAACTTCGAGAATATTTCCAAAGCCACTTTCCAATTTGTTAGCATGTAATAGATAGGATTAGGATACGTTAGGTCAGCTTACAATTTAAAAACATCTTGTTTTCATTACGATTAATTAATATTCTACATGAATTAATAGCTGATGGAAGCGGGAGTGCAGGATCAACTCCAGATTCTGGTCCAAATTCACCTCCAATTGGTGGGGTCATTGCCGGAGCTTCAAGGTCAGGAAGTGGGGATAGAACGCCACAACATGAAGAGAACAATGGTGGTGGTTCACCATATGGAAATTCAGGATATGTGGCTCCAAACAGTGCTAGTGTGTCCGATTTGACTCTCTACAGTAGTCCATCTCTTCCGAACATTTCATTAGGACGACCTGCTATTCCTCCCAATTCTGTAAGTTTTCTGGTTTTTCGGTTCGATGATTCTGTTGTCTATTGTCTACAACCCTCCTCTCTGGTCCTTAATAAGGTTTCACTGTCTAGTTTCTCATCGATTCAGACAATTTCTTGGAACAAACCAAGTGCTTCCAAACGTCGCCTCCGGTTCACGGCCCAATTCCCATCCTAATTAAATTGCACATTTTGCATTCAAAAGTTTCCTACTCTACCCATGTTCTCATTATTTAGAAAATAATATAAAGTTAACGAAAGTAAAGAAATGATACTTCATGAACGCGTTAATGAGATGTTCAGGTTTTCGAAGACAAGCAGACACATTATTAGAAACCTTATAGTAAAGTTCAAATACGGTTTGGCCAATCAAAAACTAATATTCACTGATTCTCCAGGAAAGTAAATTGGCAGCAGTCTCGGAAACCGAATCACGATGTCACATTCCATCCACCGGTCCTATTTTCCCTATCCCCATGTATGCTCCGCATGGTGCACTGGACCAACTTGAACTGGAAGCTTTATACCAATCAGGGAGTTTCTTAGCTTTGTATCAGGCCCAAGCTCAGGCACAAGCCCAAGCTCAGGCTCAAGTCCAAGCTGCCCAAGCCGCAGAATTACAAGCTGCTGCGGCTGCTAGCGGAGGTCAAGGTCTAGTAGATAGCCGTGGTCTTGTACGACGCCCTCTCGGAAGAACCCAATCAGCCCCCTTACCACTGGGTCATCCAATGCTTGTCATG
>JAQGCB010000102.1:0-32743 GCA_034698835.1 Protaphorura tricampata
TAATTAACATGAATGTTCTGACTAACGCTAATTTAACTGTTCAACTCTAGTATTACGCAATTGCAACATGAAGTTGCTAGACAACGTAGTGAGATTCATGGTCTAAGAGAAGCATTAACTGCGGCGGAGAGAAGGGTCCCTGCATCTCATAACGTAAGTTATAAGTTCACTTAACAAAACCTCATTACTCACGCGTGCTCCGAAGCGATTTTTCAAATTCAATCAATTCATTGTTAACATATCCTTCTTTGAGAAATCACGAACACTCTGTAGTAAATTAACAATATTTTTAATACAAAGGAAATACATTATTTTATTTCTGACTCCTCAAAATCGTCAAAATCGGTCTAATATAACATCGACACTATCACTGTTTCCAGGATATGGCTTCAGGAGATCAAGCAGAACATGGAAGTGGAAGCTTTTTAAATCCACGGGTACGCTTCGATAGAGCTTATTACTTAGAGCTTTACGCTGGGAGCTACTAGAAACCTTAAACCGTACTAAGCAATTTTTTGTTTTATAATGCGAAAAATTCTCTGTTTAGATTTTAGAAAAAGGATGGTGTGTGGTGTTAATGTCCATGGAATTCTTTCTAGAAGCGTTCTCTAAAATTTCAGGAGAATCCATTGGAAGATGTCGAAAAAACACCACCGTGTAGAAAAGTCTCGATAATGTCACTGATATAAAGCATGGACAAAAAATCATAAATCAAAACTTTTTCTATACGGGGGTAGTTTTTTGACATCTTCCAATGGATTGTTCTGAAATTTTAGGCAACGCTTCTAGAGAGAATTCCAGTGATCTCTTTTTCCAAAAAATGATTCCTCGAATTATAAGCAAAAATTCGTTAGTACGGTTTAAGGTTCCCAGTCCTACTAGCTCCAAGCGCGTCGCCTTAAGTTTGCAGCTGTCTTTCAGTCTTTATGAGTTACTATTTTCCGGAAATTTACAGTCGAATGATGCATCACGTATTGTTCCGGTGAACGGTAGTGCGACGAATGATAGAGACCATGCCCATTCAAGTCGAGTCCTCCAAGTTGTTGAAACATCTGAGTCTCTAATTCGGTGAGCACATTTTACCGGAAGCGTTGTTCTCTGTTACGGTTTTAGTGTAATTAATTTTTCATGCAAAATCTAATTTGTCTTTATGATTTTAATTAGAAAATTGATGCATCAAATAAATGCCTTGAAGAACGTCGCCGCTGATATTGAGAATCAGGAACTAGATAAAGACAAATAATAGACTATGCTTACACCAAAACGCAGGGGGCGTTTCGAATTGACTGAATTTTTAGTTTGTCGTACAACTACTTTGATCTGAAACTACGAGGAAATTACCACGCCACTACACTCACATGTGGAATGGAATGAATTCAGAACCGGTATTTATATTATTATTAATTAGCTTCTGCTATAACTACAACTTTATGTAAACAGAGATCTTGTGCTGCTGGATGATTGGTCAGCCACTTTAGTTTCAAGTATCTTGCATTTTTGCAGGACCCAAAATAATTTCAAATGAATCATGAACGTTATTTATCTTTTTGCATTCAAAATAACAGAAAATCATGCTTCATTAAAAAGTACATTAGAATATATACACCTGTATTTTGTGTACTTGGCTAATTATTTTCCGGAACACGACTTTGACACCGTTAACTAATTCAATTAATCATGTGTGAAAAGTTAGTTATTCTTGCCGACGAAGAGTCAATAAATAAAGTGCTCTAAAACAAGATAATGCGCAACTTATTTTTTTTAATAGACAATACAATCAAATCAAAACTCATGTCAAAGTTTAGTGCTAATGCTATGGAACCAAAACCAAACTATAGTTCTTACAAATACTCACGATCTCTTTCAGTATTTAGGGGGTTTATCTTTTTGTATCTCTCCACTCTTGGTCGTTTATGAGTTAACCATGGATATTTTGAAGTGTAGGTGAGTTGCATCAATTCTTGAGCCATGAGTCGTGGATGTTTCTTACGAAATACTTCTTTTACCTGCGGATGAGGTAATAAGTGTTTAGAATTAAAGAATTTTCTGTTTTCTTCGGTTGTTCAGTTTAGTTAAATGGCAACATTAAACATAATGTTATACGATTTAATTACCGGAGTTAAGGCCTGAACTTTAAGGGTAGGCTCTGTCGGTATTGCCTCTACTGGAAGAGGTTTGCTCATTTCATATGGAAATGGTACTTCAGGATGCCAGCAAACGATGACACGCCCATCCTTGGATAAAGCCACTTGGTTCACCTCGTTCGTTTCCTCCTTTTCCACGTTTCTCGAAGTGTCCAATATTCTCGACGATCTCTGTTTGTTTTTCTGAATGAGTCCAAAAGTTGGGGATGATGTGCATATTGTTCGGACTGCCAGTGGAGACCAAGAAGGGGAACCACTTGCCAATAATTGTGCAATGACTTTCACATGTAAAAGTGAACGGTTCATCTTATTTTCCTATTAAATTAGAAAAAATGCTAAAGTTGAGTGTAATCCTGGAAAATCTGCCTGAAATCCCAACATCCGAACCAGATTAGGTGAAGAATATTTTGATTTTTCTCAAAACTCCGGTATTTTTTAGCAGAAATGCTTATCTTTACGGCAGTAAGATATTTTAGTGGTCCGGTTTTGGAAGTGTGGCTTGGGACAAGATTTTATCCGATGATAAAACATTCTATCCGAATAAAAAACAGCACTTCCAATATTAGTATAAAATGTGGATATCGATATATTACTGGGAAATCTTGCGTAAGTAATAAGGTAAAAGCAGGCAAGCGAAAGTTTTCTGACTGTCGTATTTTTCAGGCAGGGAATAATTGAACTAATTTGTAAAATTAACTTACCCTAATGCTCAGAAAACTTCATAGAAAATAAACGCACACTGACAAATATTGAGATCGAGATAATCGAGAATCGAAATAAAATTCACGTGTTTCTCGTAAAAGTTGTCCGAAGAAATCCTCTGAATCGGAATCGACTGAATCTCGAAATTAATATAAAAATTAACCGATACAGACCGTCAAATATTTCCACCCTTTCGCTGTTCATTGCCATAGAAAGACACTTTATGAGTTTCATGCCACACGCCATACAGGAGATAGGACTTTCGCATATCGCATCGTCAATCGTCATCGGTTAGTCCACTGGAAAAATCAGAGCAGCCTGATTTGCCAAACTGTAAAATGATGAGGTGAGGTGATGGATGGGTAAAAAAATTGCTTAAATGTGAATGCAAAGGCTTGGCTTCTTTCAGGCTTCTTTCAGGATTACCTTACTGGCCGATGATGGCCTTCAGCGCGCAGCGTGTCAATTACATTTTACAGTTATACAATTACAATTGCAAATACAGAAATACAATTATTGCAATACGTTTTGCGTAATTGGAATCGTACATGTAATTACATCCGTACTTCCGTGTAATTGTAATTTGATCAGGAATGTAATTCGCAATAATTGTAATTGTAATTTGATATTTTGTTGTGTGTAACAGTAAATAATTTATTGAACTCAATTGAACAATACGACAAACACATAAATTCAAAGTTTTGTGTAACGTAATTACCTAGGTATATGTAATTACGTAGTTCGACCTTACTGTCTGTGAAAATGTGAAAAATGCATTTATTTTAAAATTATTCTCCAACTTTTTTATACCCTTAACATTCTGTCATTGATTGACACTTTATAGAATAATTTATATATACCTAATACATATACTATTCGTACTTATATTCAAAAATTCTATTACAGAGTTACAGTTATTCAAGTTTATGTATTTTGGTTTATCTAACAGCTAGCTATTTTCAATAAATGTACAATTAGTACAGATTGATTTTCGGTTTTAAAACTAACCTTCAAAAGTAAGGTCATAGTCCGGGTCAGGGAATCTAATCTCTCTGCATATATAGAGATAATGGAATTCCCAAGTTTTGAATATTCAGTTTCTCGTTTGTGTGTGACGACTGACTAGTGCATAGTGTAAAGTGCTAATGCATTTCCGAACATGCAGGATGAGGAGATGATAATGATAAAATGATATTTTTTCAAGAAACAGGAAAGATTATTGAGAAAATTGAGATAGATTTTCGAAGGACGCAGTCCGCCGCCCTCTAGTCCACCTTCTCAGGGTCTCCGTACCAAAACAAATGGTAGTGGTCGCTGTGAGTTCCATTTCCTTCTCTGAATAATTCGTTTTCTCCGTCAATCAGTCCAGTCAGTCCAGGGCACAGGACATACAGAAAATAATTCCTCATCCTCTGCTATGCTGTGTGCTGTCTGCTTTTGTCACCATTAAAAAAATATCAAAGAATTTTAAAATTGAAAAAAAAACTGGAGGAAAATGTGAATTTGTTCAATTGTGAAATTTTCCAAACACGTTCCAGATTTGTGTTTTGTATACAATAAATTCAGGGTCAACACAATATAATGGAAATGAAGTGCAGGAAACAGGAACGGGACCATTTTTTGTCCCATCATCAACTTCTCCGTCGTCATTCCTGTATTGTTTGTTATGGTTCATAAATTCATAATATTATAATGTGATGTGATGATGGAAATATTATTGTAAACAAAGATGGGATAAGAAGACGGGTTTGACCTTTGACCTCAAAACAATACTGTTCTGTTGACAATAAGTAAAGTAATGCTAATGCATGTGTATGGCCAAGTTGATGGTTTGACGTGAGTCAGTAATCCTTTCTTCAGTCAGTGAAAGTAAAATCCGAAAATAGACGTGTACAACAATAGCACTTATTTTTCAGACCCAAAAAAACCTCCTGCTGTTCTTTGATTTCTTACCTGGAGAATATATTTGTGGGTCTTAAAGTTTATTCTTTGACGTTAGACCGTTAGACGTACAATTTTTGTCGTTAAATAACCGAATAGGTTTTGTAGAGATTGTATTATTGTAAAGTAGGCATGTAACCAGTGGAATGCAATTTTCAGTTATTAACCGAATTCACGACCGAATCATATCCAATTTAAAATATGGTTATGGGTTGACCTCAAGTAAACTGCTACATTGTGTCCTCGATGATAAGACTTGACTTGAGCTCTTAAAAGCGCTAACTTTTTTTAGTGAAACTTGACCGGACATACATGGACATCAAATGTCAAATAATTTACTTCATTCATCATTTCAAGTGAAAGTTTATATATTAGAGTTCCAGTTTGTCGAACGAGTGCAATAATTAGAGATACCTGACCTCCTAACTTAATGTTACAAAGTGCAGGGAGGTGCAGCGTAGCTAGAATAATAATTGTAAACATGCAGCTCTCAAGCATTTGTCTGATTTCATGTGCGCAAAAGTATTGAAATTGAAATTAATTATAGAAACAACATTGTAAAATGGATCGTTAATATTGCTAGTTAGTTACGTTAAGTATTTTGGAAGGGATGAGTTCGGAAAATCCAGGGCAAGTGACAGAATCGAAGACGACCAACCATGTCTTCAATGGATTGCAGGTTTTATCACTGGAGTCGTGTGCAAGTCCAGAAGAAAGTGAAATAAATGAGTCCCCCGAAGCAGACAAAAGTAAATGTGGTCTACGCGAGGAGCAGACTTTAAGATCAGTGGAAAGTGCAAGTATAGGAATTGAATCCGAATCCAGTGCTAATGCCAATGCGGATGATCCAATGGTTTCAGTTTCAAATGCAGATGATTTAACAAGTTCTATTTGTTCCGGTGATTTGGTAGAACTTAACTCGGAGTTTTTGAGTGAGCATGGTTTTCAAGATGTGTCTAATGAAATAGAAATTCAAACACAAACTCCTGACATTCCTACTATTAGTGTATCGGTAGTAGAGGATGTCAAGTCAGAGAGTGTTGAGGATATGGACATAAAAGTGATTGAACCTCATGATACCACTGACTCAGTTGAAATTCGAAATCTGCAAGTTGCTGAGAAGAAAATCAGACGAAAAAGGGTATCGCCCCCAGCTCCAGTAACAACAACCATTTATAGGACGAGAACGGTTGTGAAAGCAGATCTTGCAGCTCAAATCGGTATTTAACCTATGACTTTACTAAAAATACACACAAATTGTTGCAACAGTTACAAGTGACAATTTTTAAACCTGCTTAGTCCAATTGGGTATATCCATGCTCGGGAGCAGTTTTAATATACACCTTTTGAAAGAACATTCGTTTATAGGGACTCTGACCCTGGCCCTAATATTTCTAATTTGTTTCAAAATACAGAGAAAGACGAGAAAGCTCAAGAAATCAGATCTCAATCCATGTCCACATCTAACGAAGTCCTCAAGGCTAAAACAATGAAGGACGTCCTAGCATCAATCCCTGGATTTGGCGCCGGAAAACCGAGAAAAAGGAATAGTCGGAAATTGTCCGCTGCGGAACAATTGGAGCAGACGAAGGAGGGTTGCATCGACTTAGAAACACCAGGATCAATTTTGACACAAGTTAATCTTCGAACTATTTTAAACAAACACACATTCGCATTGTTACCGCCATTTTATCAGTTCAAATTGCTTCAATTACTCCCGGACGTTGACACTTTAACAAGTCCAGATAATATCTCCAAGTAAGTTTTAATATTTAACCAACATTTTACGCTTTTTAGTGTCTTTGACTTTGAGTTCCTGATAGTTCTGTTTCACCTCGTTCTCTCTTCTCGTTCTCAGAATTTTATTGGAAAATTCGTTTGAGTGCTATTACACAATATGAACACAATGTATTAAACAAGAAATTTCATTTTTCATCTAGACCTAGCAATTCGGCATTCAACAATGAGTTTTTCGCCAAAGCGTGCAAAGAATGGACTTCTAAACTCTTGGCTGGGGATTTTACACCAGAGCAAAGGCATAAGAAGAGACAGGAGGCAGAGCGAGAAAAACTCAAGCTGGATCCCTGGAAGGTGAAACAATTCTTCTATTGATTCCGCACTTTACTTACTAGAATTAGAATTAATTGATAATATTAATGCTTAGACTAACTAATGCTTGTTTAATTTTGATTAATGACTAATATCTACAAATTCTTCCCGAAGGTCAAATATTTTGAGCCTATTTGGGGAGACAAGTTTGTAACACCGTCTGCTGTGCCAGCTCAAATTCCGAAGCCGCCTCCTGCAGCAACAGTAACGTCTGCTTCTATTGCACAACCTTCGTCACAGTCCTCTGAAGTTAGTCAATCCTTGAGAGTCCCACCTTTGCGATCAAGTGCGCGCTTGTCACCTTCGCTGCCTTTGCAGACGAACAATCCCGATATAGCTACGATGCCCGTCAGCAGCAGTAAAGCATCAACTAGTGCTCGTGTGGAAGACAGAAAAGTTGAAAC
Source organism: Protaphorura tricampata (assembly GCA_034698835.1). NCBI lineage: Eukaryota > Metazoa > Arthropoda > Collembola > Poduromorpha > Onychiuridae > Protaphorura > Protaphorura tricampata. The sequence continues at coordinate 7,301 of JAQGCB010000102.1, forward strand.
ACACACTGAGAACGAGGCTGAGTCTGAGGGAGAAAATGATGACGTAGAAATTGACCATGTCACATCATTCGTCAGCGGCGCAGAAGATGTCGAGGAATTGAACCAAACAACAGTGGACATAATTCAAAAGACTCCTGTTCCCGTACAAAATTCAACATCGTCCCCACCAGATGTTTGTTCACCCGGAAAACGAAGTAGTTCTCATTTAGACACGACTGATAAACCCCAAGTATTGGTGAAGAAAATAAAAATAATTCCACCAATGCCCCCGTCTGGCGAGCAAGGTATCAAACTTCATTATTTTCAGTTTTGCCTTTAAAATTACAATTTCTTTTGCACTGCTTTGGTAACTGGTTACTATCCTACTCTAATTCATTGCAGTTCCCTACAACATGGAAGTCAAAATAGATGAAATTCAACCTGCAACTCCCATTGCATCGAGTACTGATCCTGATTTTGACGAGGGTGACCTTGTTGAGGAAGACAGTAATTTCAGCGAAACTCCTACACATCCAGAGAATACCCCTGTCCCTTCACCACAGGAATACGTTACTATTTCAGAGACTGTTGAAATCGATATCTCCTCGAGTCCGATAAATGAAATAGATACAGTTGACAACTTTGAATCTGATTTACTCGCGATGGGCGAGATTGAGTTATTGGACTCAACTTCTGTGGCAGATGTAAACGAAGATACTCCATGTTCCAATGATTTTGCCAAAGAACAGTCAAATGTTAATATTCCTGAATCAGCAACGGAATCTGCACACAATGTGTCCTCATCAGAAGAGAAAGGACAAAGGGACAATTCTATACAGGAAAATGATAGATCTGAATCTAGCGCTTCGATGCGCAGTGGTGATTCTTTTATGATGGAGGTAGATGATTCTGAACCACCCGTACTTCAAGAGGAAACAGCCGCCGAAGAAACTTTCGTGGAACCACCAGAAGCGGTTCAAGAAGTCCAACAAGAAACTATTGAAACATCAGAACCATCATCCGAACTTCCTCCTCCTCAACAGTCAGGGCAGACTGCGCCTGTCTTAAAACATGAACTAACTGTACCATTACCTATGGAATCCGTGGTGGAGTGTGTCCCCGAGGTAATTAAAGTGGAAGTGCAAATTGAAGAACCAAAACCGGAACCAAAGCCACAACTCTCCGAGTCTACCTCAACCCAGCCACAATCGTCCGAACCTAGTTCTGTAAAAGTCGAAGAAAAGACAACGGCGGACACAGAACGTCAAGGGTTAGGAGTCTCAGAAGTAAAGAAACCCATTCCCGCTTCACCCGTCCCTTCTGTATTACAAATTATTAGGAATGAAGTTCCAGTCGACCATCGTACATTTCGAACAGAGACCCCCACATATCCTACAAGGTCAGAAGCACAGCCACAGATTATAAAAATATTAACGGTACCATCCACGTCTGGAGCTATAAAAATTGACTCTCTAACCAAAGGGAATACAATTTCTGGAGTAACATTTCCTATGAAATTTGTTAGTTTGAATGCTACGAACGTGACAAATACAACAAGGCAAGTGCAAGGGAGTACATCTGTGAGGACAACTGTATGTTCACCCACAAGTGCTACCTCAACAATCATTCCAGTGGTTCTAAAAGTTTCAAACGCAAATTCAAATATGGCAACGGTGAGTTTAGCTAAACCACATTCATTTATTAATGAAGTGAAATCAGTCCCGTCGCCTAGACCGATTACCCCTGCTTCTCCGTTAACCCTGAACAACGTAATTCCTAGTAGAACCCATGAAAATATTCCAATAATGAGCACAACGACCACCACCACAACTGTCAACCCAAATCAGCAACAGCAAAATACACCTCCTGAAAATGTTACTACATTTGTGGTGAACACATTACAAAATGCCCCAATCTGTACATTCAACGACAATTCATCTTCTCAGAGTCCGAAAGGTTTTATAATCCAACAACAAATTAAACCAAATCCATTGCACTCTTTAGTGCAGTCCGTGAACGCGAGTACAAGCTTAGTTGGTCCAGCGCCAGGCAATATCTCTAGTATAAATAACAATAACAAGAGGAACAAGAAGGCAAAGCAGGTATGCGAAGTAAGACATCACAAAACTTTTGGAATTCTTTCTTGTATCGTAAGCTTTTATTCTATTCTAATCTTACTGTTATTATTGTTTGAAAATTTCGATTTCCATCTTGCGGCTTTTCACTCATAAAAACACTCACTAGTTGTAGTTTGCCTCCAGAAGACAGGCCCTTTGCCCTTTCCAGACGCTTTTTTATAATCCAGATAATAATTTTTCTTTTTTGTATTAAACATCCTGATTCTATTTTTAAATAAACAAAGGTAGTATTTTTTGACTAGATACATATTCTCAAAAACCTTTTTACTTCAAAATCAGCAATTCCTTGGGAGATAGGAGCTAAAAGCTCACGGATTCCAGGAAAATATTTTTATATTTTCGTGGAATGTGGAATTCAATTAAAATATTTCTTGATCGTCGATTTACTTGGATAATGCCATCAACTACAGACGTATTTTTGTTCATATTTCCTTTCCGGAAAGTGTCTAACAAACTTGCCTTGAGCTAGTTGAACTGACCACATTGTTCAACCTTAAAATGTCCAAGACAAATAATTTTATTCGTGGCATTAGATGATAACTGATATTAAATTGTAATTTCTTACAGGTTAAAATGCCTCGCAGTACGACCGCACCCCCAGGATCTATCAACTTGGCACGATCGTACCAAATTTGTCAAGCTGTTATTCAAAGTAGTCCAAATAGGGAGCAGTTGCAGAATCAATTGGTGAAACCACCTCCAGTGTTGGTTACTAATAAGTTAGATCCAACCAAGCTTCTCCATCAGCAACAACAACAGCAAACCCAAGGGTGAGATTCCAGAACGTTATTAAATGTGGTGGCTGTATTTTCAATTTTATTTGCCATTCTCCGTGTCCGTGAGCCAAGATTGGTGAAACGAGACAAGGCGATATTTTCAACACGGAACTGCTCTTTCCAGAGAAGTTTGCAGTAGCCAGTTGACACGAATGCTTGACTTTGACAAACCTGCTGAACTAGGTCAGAACACAAGTAAAGTAAAAATACTCGCCGGAAGTTCGACAAAAATTAGACTTTTTGACTGAGTGCTGGAATGGTGTGCTTTACAATTGAAAGTCTTATATTTCATTAAATGGTACGTACGTACTAACGTACTGTTCTTTCTTCAAAGCCCAGATTGAGAATTCAGCTTTACATGAAATCGGTAGAGAAAGGCTGTTGCATTGAGTCTTGTTTAGTCACTCATGTGTTTACGGAAGATCTGATCTGGACCCGAAGACTAAATATTCTCCAAATTAATATGATCCTTATCTGACATATGTTTTCATTCCATTTTTATGTAAAACTCTTATTTTATTTCATTATGGCCAGGCGATCGGATTATCTACTGGATTGAGTATGGAAATGAGCCCTAGAGTTGGGACGGGTCACATTTCTGCTAGAACCTTTTGGTTACCGAATCTATTCTTGACATAAAACACATGAATAATTGTCTCTCTTTTTTACAGAAATAATTCCTTCGGTGGGGACACTCAATTGGTGCATCTTCAAAGGCGAGCTTCGACTCCAACTGTACTTCAGGGTACACAGATTCAAGGATCCATGCCAATGCTGAGTGGGATCTCTTCTAACCAAAAAGTGATTGTGGTTTCTGGTGGACAAGGTGGAAATGGGCCACTGACTATTCAACAACAACCACATTCAACTCATACAATACATCCTCAGCAAAACACCCACATGGTACCATTACTGCGTCCTATCCAACCGGGTAGTCCACTCGTTGTCAATTCGGGTAATGGAAGACCCAGTCTTCAGCCTCATCAACTGGTTGTAAGTTCTGAAACCTCGAGTTCCAATCCTATGCACTTAACTGGTCAAGGGCATTCAGGGATAGGAATGAATGTTGCCTTAGGCCAAAATAGTCACACTAATTCTACCATTAAGAACCAAAACATCAGCAATTCACAACCCCAAAGCATGGGCACGGGCACTGGTAGCACAACTTCCTCTGCAATTATCACTTCACACCAATTGGCAATGCTTATTCAGCAACAACAACAACAAATGCAACATAAACAACAGCTTCTGACTGCACATCAGCAACAACAACCAAGATGTCAAAGCTTACCAGTTACCCTTAGTCAGACCCCGAACTCACCTAACAATGTTCAGTTGACTAACACTAGCATAAAAAATGCCAACTGTGGTTCGGTTTTTATCTGCTCTCCCAGACCTGGACAAATTCCTTGCTCTATTCCAAACAATCTAAATTCAGTTCCTCACCAAATCAAATTAATCAATTCACAATTTTCTCAAAATTCAAATTCAACCCCAACCTCTCCTCGTCCTACAATGAACCTTCCTACACTTCAACACCAAATAGTTCATATCCCGATCCAAAGACAACAAAATAATAATTCACCACATATGATGGCAAGTAATAATAATGCCAATAACAGTCAGATGAATTTTCCTTTAAGGGCTCAGATTGTAACTAGTAATGGAGAAACATTGACAATTCACAGAGCGTCTAATGCATTGAATGAACCTTATACGGTTCGTCCATCCCAAAGAGTTAGCATAGGTTTGCCACAGGGTAAACAAAGTGGAGGAGTTCATCAGAATTATTTCATATCATCGGAGCACATTAATTCTGCCATTTCAAATTTTGGAAATTCAAGTTCTCCGACCTTAATTCAAAATCCAACCCTTGGTGGAAACTCACAAACTCCTCCGAACATAATATTTTCTAATCCGAAAGTAGGGTCTCCTGGACCAAACATAGTCAGATCCCCTTTGAGAATTATTTGTAGGTCTCCACAAGACGGTGGATTTCAGACTCAATTTGTAAATAATCTAGGCGGTAATAATGGAGGTAATTCAACTCAAAATTCAGCTGCCATAAATAACAATCCAATATCTAATTTGGCAGATTTCATAACCAATCAATTAGCTGCGTCAAACATTCGTCCCATTTCACCATTAGCTTTTGAAGGGAACCAAAAGTCCCAAGTTTCAGATTCAGTCAATAGCAATACTGCTTCGCCCGATGTAATTGAAAAACAACAAATGGTCCCTTCGAGTTTTAATAATTCGAATAATATGGTTGATAAATTGAATAATGTAATATGTTCGTCTTCTAATAATTTGGATCCATCTACAGGAGTTATGGTAGTTTCAGTAGTTAACAAGAATGAAATGCCTTATTGCACTGATCAAGATAACATTGACTCCCCGGAAAGGGGGAGCCAAGGTTTGAATAGGGAAAACATGTTCAATTGTAATAATGAAACTTTGATGGATCTTCAAGATGCAATTTCCGTGAGTATGGATAGTCCTTACAGTCTTATTTCTGAGCCTGAACCACAACATATTTCAGAAATTATTGAAATACCTACAACAACAAGTACTGGCGTTACAATCACAGGGTCTACCCTTCCTAATTTCACTACCACTGATTCCTCAAATAATTTATTTGTCTCATCCTATTCCTGTATGAATGCCGAGAGTTCTGGTTCGAGTGAATGCTCTAGAAGGACCCAACTACAAATTCCTACGAAGAGTAAGGAGTTGGGCACACCGTACTGCATTGCAAATAATTTCAACCCACCTCCTCCTCTTGCTTCAACTGTCCCAAGTGTCAATTTAACCAACTCAATTAACGAAAATCACATTGGTCTTAATGTTCCTGTCAATGTAAGCGAGGTTGAACGCAGTGTGCTCGTTCAGGTGAGCAGCCTTGTATTCCTGTCACTAATCATCTCATGTCATGTCTGGAAACTGCTAGTTCATTTTTTCAAATTTCGAACTCTATTCATTTGTATTGTAACAGTTTTTCAGGAATGTCAATTCTGTACCATTATTTATTATTCTCTAAGTGTAACTTGCAAATATCTGTTCTTAACTTCAACTTTTTTCTTTGAAATCGTTTTTGTGTAGTGATTCCTCGATTTCTTCATTCGTATCTATCTATGTGCCTATGCTTACTAAAATAGGTTAGAAGAGTCCGCCATTTGTATGATTTCAAATGAAATGTTTACAGTTATTCTAATAATTTGGAATTTCCGAGTATGCCGTAGTGGTGTGCAGAAATATCAATGACGAAACAGCCGATTACATTTTCCGTCCAAGACTAGCTACGGCTACGGCATTTCCATTCCAATTTAAACTTTTACACTAATATACGATAACCCTAAACACTCGAATTCGATTTGAAAATCTTGGCGTTGGAAAAATAGGCATTGACTTATTTAGCCAAAGTACTTGCTGTTGTATACTGCCTGCCTTTTTGCTTTGCTCGTAAAGATGCGTTTAGGAATGTTGTTTCAGTTTTACCATCCAGGATTGATTACCTTACTGGTTCACACGTCAAGACCGTTACGATTCCGATCCCTATCCTCTTTCCTATCCTTTCTTCCGACTGAGGGAGCATTTGTTGACACTTTCGATAGCATGGGTCAAGATAGAACAGATGGTACTCCAATTTTTGCATGGTCTGCATTAAATCTAATTAAACTGCATGGTTTTTACTATTCGCACCCATAATCGCGAAAACCGGTTCCTTGGCTTGATACCATATCTTGTAATCATTGGAGACAGCACTAATGATATCAACTTTTTAGAAGTGTGTATTTTTCAGAGCCTGCACGTAGAAAATATTTTTTGTAACAGTCCTTAACGTTTTGTGCAGTATTTTATGTCTCTATTTGAGTTACCATATGGTTTCAGGTTACCGCATTCACGTATTATTTTCTGTTCTGTTAAGTCTATCGAAGTATAAGTTATCAACTTGACAAATTATTTTTCTAGAGCTTATGGAATGAAATGTGGCATCTCCAATTGAATTTGTAATTAATGAATGAATTGTTTGATATGATAGACGACACCAAGTCAATCGATCAACGACCAACAACAACAAGGAATTGACAATTCAATGGGGTTGGGGACATCGATTCATCAACAGGAAGGAGTTCGCCAACAACAGTACTTCATAGTTCAGACCACTGGCTCCAATGGATTTCCGACGAGTATAGCGGTGCCTGCCTCAATTCTAATTTCACCCCAAGTCCTCATGGACCAAAAGGGTCAAAGTCATTCACAACACGGTCTAGGAATAAGGTCTTCTAGTGCGCCACCGGTTCAACACAATCATACTGGAAATGTCGGCAATATTATTGTCAATTCTAATGTCAATGGGCACGCACCACCTGGAACTATACCAATTTCTTTTAGTACACCGAGCAGTATAAACTTGCCAGCTCCAACCATTAATTCTACCAGGGTAGGACAAATTCAAACTTTCCATCACATTCGTGGGCAGATGGGGGAACATATTAATATTGGTACAAGTAAAGCGTCACCAATACCAATGGAATTACAGGATATTAGGGTAAGTCATAATTGGATCGATTTGTTTACAAAGTAGTGAGGTGGGGGCCTGCCCTTTTTGAAAGACTCCTAATGATGAGGTCAAAAATTACATTTGTCCAGATTATACGGAAAGGACCAAGCGGTCAGCAGCAGCACATGACATTGAATAGAGGTGGCCCAGAATTTCAGCAGAATCAGTTTACCACTTCTAAAGCGAACTCAATTCAATCCGGTCAATATTGCATGACCACTGGTCTTATTCCAGTTTCTCACGCAAATCAAACCTTCGTCCCTGGTCACCAAGTTCAATTGCTTTCTGGTGGATCTCCTTCATTCTCAATTACACCTGTAAATTCCAATACTGGGCAAAATCAAAATCAAAGTTCGAATGTTGTGGAAGTTCAAGTATCTCGCGCATCCCAACCGAATACATTAGGTCAAGTCGTAACTGTTGGGAGACGAAATAATGACGTTTGGAGCCAAGTTTGTGGTCAAAACCAACGTCAAGTCGTTAATGTCAATCTGAATGGAACAAATGGTTCACCTCGTATAATTACTACAACTCAACCCGGACAACATCCTGTTATAAGTATTCCTGATACTACACAAAATGGAGTAAATGCGGGTGGAACGAGTGGACAGGATTTTGATATATTCAGTGCACTTGCGAAAGTGAGTGAAGGTCTTACTATTAAATTGGAACAGAGTGGGGAGGAGCATGGAAGAGGTGTATTAATCTCTACACCTGTACCGGAAACGATAAATAGGAATCCTACAGTTGAGAGACAAGAATTTCATAGACTTGTTGCAGATGGTCAGATTTCATTGGAAAATGGAGGTAATTGTGTTTGTGACCTAAGAGCAATGATTATGTGTAGAAAATGTGGAGCTTTTTGTCACGATGACTGTATCGGACCGGCGGATCTCTGTATGACTTGTATTATTCGATGACAGTGTGACTGAACATCACAAGAAGCATAAATTATAATAGGTAATTCTCTATATCAATATCGTACAATTTGTTGTTAGATATCCATGGATTTTTCTATATATCCATATTTGTCCATAATAACGTGGTTGTATATGTTTTGCATGAATTTCAAGCGATGTTTATCATTGCTGTCCGTCTAATTTCGAGTTTTAATGTCGTTCCCTTTTAACATTATTATGCTCGACTGGGCCATTCGACCAAAACTCGAAGCAGGGAGGGAGCACTAATCTGTAATCTCGTAGCATTTAATTTTTTTTACGTTTGTTAATAACTGGAGTTTCTTACATTCATCCAATGGCTGCGACTGTAACATAACCATATATCACTTTTTGTGAATTTTCAACTGAAAATTGGAAAGGCATTCATTCTCAAATAATTCGCATGTAATTGTAAATATTTGAAGAGTTGTGTACAGTTTTAATTATTATGACGCCGTTAGTATTCCTCACATATACCGGTAAAACGTAACTTACCCAGTTTGAAGAAGTGACTTCATCTTTTAAAAAAGCCGAGAAACAGCTTATTTTTTGAAACAAAAAACTTTCTTCTATTGGTATGCCTATGTGTTGTGTGCGAACTATTCGAGTGTGTTGAATAATTGATTCACCTATTTTGTAATAATTTTAGAGCCGAAAGTTAAGGCAATTATTAGCACGGTAGTTAACTTATTTAATTCGTACAGACCTACATGTACGAAAATTTAGAAACATATAATTAGCAGTAAACTCGAAGAGCACTCAAATATTACATCACATAATATTATAAATATAAAATATTAGTAAACAGACCGCAAATTAACCAGACGCAAATAAATATTAAGCAAAATTTTAGCGAAACGTATTTTTATTTTCTCTCACAATCATTTATCTATGTTGAGTAAACAGCGAGCCATTGTCGGGGTGAGTGGGTAGCCAGTGTTGAGGGTAGGGTGAGCCGCGAGCGACTAAATCGAGTCACTTTGGCTAGTGAAATTGTGAACCAGGACAAACGTAGTAGACTAGGAATTCGAATTGAGATTGAGACAACAAGTTTTTTTAAATGTCGTCATCTTAAATTAAAATCTGAGTGATTCGTAGATAGGAGGTTAGATGTTAGATTTCCTTGAGTCAAAAATTTCAGGCGCGTTTTTATTTCGTACACCACGGAATACAGAAAATAAGTAGGTACTAAATTTACAAATGTGCCGGTTAAACTGTAAATAAATAACATGCTTTCTAAGTATATGAGTCGTTAAATCACGACTTTGAATGAATTCAGGATTGGATCTTGGATCACACAAAACTAGATCATAAAAGGAAATAGAAACAAAATATTTAAGAAATACCCTAGTCAATTCGTACGTGGGAACTTCCACTTTTCTTGTGATGGCTGGAGTCGGAACTCGTAACGTGTATGAATATCGATCAATCATTCCAAGTCTACTTGTCTACTGTAAAGATCGATCTCGAAATCTTGTACCTCCTGTTGTCGAACTTAGGTTCCTATGTTGTGGGAAAGAAGGCATCAGCTCAGGATCACACGCTAATTAAAATACAAAAATTAGTCAACCACGAAGAATAAGTTTTATCGGAAAAGAAAGCGAAGTTTGTACTTACGAATTGGAGGTTCCTTGAAATAGGAACTTTGAATGCATTCCTCTGAAGTAGCCCGCTTCTTTGGATCGTACATAAGTAGGAAGTTTATTAGGCGAAGTCCTGCGCTATTGAGTAAGGGGAATTTATCTTTTATATTATTGTAAGGTTGGGTTTTCAGGGCGACATTCTGGACTGCAGGTAGACTTGAAAACTCTGGCCATATCTGGTCATTTGGAGAACCAAGGAGCTCAATTATCATGTCGAGTTGATGAATTTCCGATCTTCCAGGCATCAACGGTTTATGTGACAACAGCTCTCCAAAAATACAACCAGCTGCCCACATGTCAATTGCTGTAGTCTGAGTTTTTGCATGGAGTAAGAGTTCAGGAGCACGATACCTTAAAATCAACCGAAAAAATTAAGTTTTATGCTTAAGTAAATAAAGCATGAAGGATGATTGTCAAACTGTGACCACTTGTATCATTCCAAAATATCTTAAATATGAAAGAAATTTAAGAATATACTTACCACAGAGTAACAACTCCTGGGGTCATAGGTTTTAAGGGTAGGCCGTATTTCCTTGCGAGGCCAAAGTCCGCTAAAAGAATTTAAATTTCAACTTTGAAGCAGAAACGTGAATATGGTATGCGAAAATACACATCTAAAATACTATTTTACCACTCTCGACTTACCAATTTTTAGGCATCCTTTATCAGTCATCAGAAGATTTGAGACCTTAAGGTCCCTATGAACAATAAAATTTTGATGAATGTGACGCAGACCTTTGAAAAGCTGTACCATGATGCATTTTATCTGTGACTCGGTGAAGGGACTCTGCATATTATCCAACAAACTGGCGAGATCTTGTTCACAGTACTCCATCACCACAAAAATACTACAAAATTCGGTTAATTAGTTTGGTCTCGATAGTAGTGAATTGTTTTCCTCTATACTTGCAATTGCAAATAAGACCTGTATTATGTGTATAATTTTATCGATTTATCGCTTCTCACTCACCTCTCCAAACTTCGTCCAACAACCACTTCTTTCAATGTCACAATATTTTCGTGACGCATGTTAATTAAGATCGTTATTTCCCGGAGAGCACTGATTGGGAATCCATCTTTCTCACGCTCCATTCTCATCTTTTTCAGAGCAACAATCTCATTAGACTTTGTATCTTTAGCTCGATCTGTAGAAGGAATACAAAATTACAAAATTAGGGTTGAAATTACAAATAAAAGATAAGGTCAAACAGAAAACCATTCGGCATCACTTCACAACTAAAGAAGTTAACCTAAGGAGTGCAATAGAGCCGAAATAGACTAGGTATTCAAAACATATTTTGCAATCAGACATTGATTGACGCACACTAGGAAGTAAACTTACACACAACACCGTAAGTTCCTTCTCCGATTCTATTCAGCTTTTCAAACTCCACCACAGAGCGACATCGACCAAGCTGGAGAAAAAAAAAAATCAGAATCATAATTCCTGTCGTAATATTTTGTAATATGAAATCTGAGACATGTACAAGTCCTATCAAAAATTTTATGATATTTTTTAGAATTAGCTAGCATGCCGGTCGCTGGCAGGCTGGCACCAATTGTTTTAAAGGAAAAGGAACCTTACCATATCACTCTCAGGAATTATCATGGGCATTCCAGTAATGAAGGACGTGAGGACTCCTTTTTGAATCGGTGGTCCTCCTTTCTCTCCACTCCGCTGTGAAGCCATAGCCATGAATGAAGAGTCAGAAATATTAAATTTTCAAAAAATTAAAAATAATCAAAATTACTTTAATTTTTAAAATTTGAAAGTTGACACAACAGGAATGCTCCCGCTCCTGTTCCGTTTTACTCAATGAGATCCTTTTCCTTTATTCGTTGGACGACCGCGCCGGCATGTTTTAAAATTTTTGCTCAACGAATGAGCATGAATAAATGAGCATACAGGGAAAATTTGTGTCAGTTTGGGAGGGCAGGGTGTGTTTGTTGTGGTAAAAAATTCATAGTCAGACAGACGAGCCGAGTGTGTGGGAGTGAGTCAATTCTATTGTCTCAATTATTCAATCAAATTAACATCTCATTAAATTGACAGGAAAGAAGACAAAGAGAAATTGGTTGAATTGAATTCAATTAATTACTACTCACTGGAGTCTTCCATATCGATAAAGGTCAAACGTGAACGTGAACGTGTTGGATTTTGTCTGTCTGGAAATTGGAGGTAATTAATTAATGTGGCAATCATTATTAAATAAATTAGTAAGATTTTGTTTAGGATATAATAGACTGTCTCATTACTCGCATTGCGAAAATTTACAGCATAAATTATGATGTCAACCACCGACTGAATGAGTTTGGTTGGTGTAAATATGTAAGCATGCACTTAACATTAATTTGCGATTTTAATTTAACAATGGAGAGGGACAGTGGACAGAGGCCGACAGATTTGGAATTTGGATTAGGGCATGTGTTAAAACGTTAAGGGCAAAAGGGCAGGTAGGAAGAATTACTGATTACATGACTTTTACAACCACATGTACCTTGCATTTATTTGGCAGTTCAAATGATGTAACTTCCGGAAATAGGACGAATAAATACGGAACGGAGTCAATTACAATTACGCAATTGTAATTGCCTATTACAAGAATTATGTAATTTGGCTTCGATATTTTTTCTAATTGAAGTTACTTTGACTTTGTTCAGCCTAAACCTAATTAATTACACCTCATCAATTACCGTAACCCTGTAATTTTGTGTGCACGGTTTCGTAATTGAATTACGAAGTTGTTAAACCAAAGTAATTGACATAAGCCAGCTGACTTGATTGAATACAGTACAAAACCGAGTGGTAATACATACAAATTAGAATACAGTAAACTAGTAAACAATGAAATTATATCCACATCCAATAAATACTAACTAAACCTCCTAACCTCCTAAAACTAGCTAACTAAATACTGATTGTGCTTGTGTTGTAATTCTAATTACATGCTTAGCTTTCACGATAACATTTACATAGATGCTCTGCTAGCGGCTAATTCATTTTTATGTTATTTCAAATAGATGTCTTCACTGCGGTCCGGACCCCAACCTTTCAGACAATCACCTGGGGTAAGTTCATGTTTCAATTTACATTGTCTATCAGTCCTAAACTAAACTCCACTCTCAATTAAGAAAGAGTACCTCGCACACACAATGTCCTGATACAAAATTAAAGATGTTGATTTTTCACTAACCATTCGAATTCAAATTGAGGGATTCAAAACACTCCCTTGTTCTTTCGTTAGTTTGGATTCAAGAATAGAATAGAATAAGGATACGGTCTATATGTGTCAAAGTCATGAGGGATAATCACACATTACGTAATAAGGTGCCTGAAGTTTTCTTTTAATAACTTGGCAGTTGGCACGCTACATAAAGTAATATCAGTTCAGGTTACATTATCTGTCCCAAGCGGAAAGCCGACAATTAGAAAAATAAATATTAAATACTAAGTCTTTGACTTGGACTTGAGAATTTCTACATGGAAGGCGGAATGGCCTCAGCCTCATAAATGTTGTTGTAATTGATTTTAGTAACTGAATGCTGTACCGCAAGACAAGATTCAATTTTTGAACTATGGATTCAAAACTTTTCAATTAACCACTCGACTCTATGGAATTGCCGCTTCGTTCGGCGGCTTCATTCCGCAGTTCATTTCCACTGTCTTATCCCCTCATCAATAACACAAGACAGAAGGCTAGCAGAGTATTTTTCACATTCAATTTCAGGGATTCGGCCAGCTAGATACGGTTTTATGTTTTTTGAAATATGAATAGTTTTTGCTAAAAACAAACTCTACTCTGGATAAACAAACAAATGTGTTCAATACACAAACATTAAGTTGGATTTAAATCGGTACTAAATAGTGCAGAAGGCATTGAAAGATTGAAACGTAGGCACGGAACTATAATATTGTTTATTGTATTGTTCTATTTGTAGTGACAGTGTGACACTGTCACTATGTTTTTTTTAGTAACACGTGCATGTAAATATGTTTTTTAAATAACCTCAGTTTGATTTCCTGTCATTCCTGTCGTGTAAACTTATAACGTGAGGGTGCTGAATGTATGAAATAATTTGTCAAATATGCATGTATATTAACGTGGAATAAACAAAGGAATACGAACATGCGCGAATACTGTTAGTTGTGAGGTTGTGGCTTCATATTCTTAAATCGAAAATGCAACTCGTGCCCTATCCCATATATACCTGTTCGATACTAACTCATCAAGCGTTAGACGCAGACGTCAGACATTCAGATTTTTGAGATCAGTAAGCTTAAGTTAAAGTGCCTCTTGGGGCCAAAAGCTTTCAAACATTTCAATTTTACTACCCGCACAGGCAATAAAAAGCCTAATAGCAGATGTGCAGTAGATGCAAGTGTTTTTCTCATAAACACGCAAGGAAGGGAATAATTATACGGATTCTGACTAAAGGGTGGTACTGAATTTGGATGTAGAATGTTGAAATATTTGGAGCTTTTACCGATCGATGATGGATTCATCCCAATGATAGTTATCGATTCAGTTGATTTGCAAGGAGATCTTATTATAGTACAGGCTACAGCTACTGGGAACCTATATTCTGTTCCAGTAAATGGCGAGGATCCATACTTTGTTGTCAATTTCTCCTTAACTGAGATCGTTACAGTAATTATCTGCCTGACTCAAGCCTGACTCGATGCCCGGATGTAATCTCTGAAGTATCTTGTGAAAATCTCGCGGCAATAAACTCGAATTATTGTAGACTTCCCTTAGTATTTATCATGATTATGTCTTCGGAGTCAAATCAAGAGTGTTGTTCGATTGATTGAAAACAAAACACACACGAGCCAAAGATTTTTGTTCGCGTGCCAGGCAGTCGTAATTTTCTTCACTATGGGGAATCGAAGTATTCAACGCTAGTTTTGTACCTAGGCGTAGGAGTGGAAGTAAACCCGAAGGAGGAAAGGAAGTAGAAGTATAACCTTTTATCATGTTCAAGTTGGGTTGGACCTGAAACTCAAAAACACGGGAAATATATGGATATGGTACCCTGATGGTGATGGTTGAAATAACCATTGTTTACTACAGGGTGGGTCAGAAAATTTGTAAATATATTGTCTGTCGGAAGTTTTGTCAATATTGAGATTAGCTGTTAAACCTAAACCGTATTTCCGTTTCCCAGTACATGTAACCGACATAATACTTCACTTCTGAAGAGTTTTAGCCAAAATGAAAGTACGGCCGCGCTACCGATTCTAAATGAAAATCTACCCTTGTGCATCGCCGTGCAAGTGCCATTGGGACCAAAATCGGTATAGAATTTCCGTGGGTCTTAGGTTAGCATTATGGGCAACTAGTTAGTTCGGCATCGATGGGACATTGGGATCTTGGGCACAAACTTTGCAAAACGTTGAACCAAATTTTTACCATAAGACAGTATTTATTAAGGCGTTCATGTGTGAAGTGCCGATACCGATATGCCGTAGAGTTTGTGCTTCGAATGTTTGATTTTTTGCACGGTATTTCGTCATTAGATTCATCATGAGTTTACGGGTTTTGTGGCTAGACAGAATTATTTCTGGGCCGCCGTGTGCAAGAGAAAAGATATTGAGATAGGGATGGTTGGTATGGTGAAAACGACAACGGAGGGGGAGCTTTTCCTTTAGAAATTTTCTCTTCACTTCCCTAATCTCGAACGGAACGAAGGGACAGACTAGAAGGCTTTTCTGATGAGTACACCGAATAGTATTCCTCACAGTATTCATCACAACTCTGAAGTCTGAACATCACGTCATTGCCTTATTTTGTCTACTCGGAACTCCTATAGGGGTTATCTTAAAAAACTCAGTCAGACTGTAAAAACTTCATTTCGGAAGCGTCTATTTTGACAATAAGACTAACTACAATTTAAATTCCCGGCTGTTGTTGTATGTTACATTAACCACTGATTTATTACATTACATCTGTGAACCTATTCGGAGTCGCTTACCACTAATCTGTACGTATTTTTATTTCACAATTTATTGGTGTTGTAGAAATCCTTTTTATTCACAATTTTCTTGCAATTTTTTATCGGATGTGATTTGCACCTTCTTTTTTAGTTTACGCTTGTATCGGCGTTTTTAATTTGCTGTTATATGTGGGGTTTATCACCAAGTGTTTGTTTTGCGTGAGAATTATTTTATGCCTTCAAGAAGAAAGGCGTAACCTCTGGGCAGCTTGACTTTTATGGTTGAACCGGTGTGTGATTTTTTATGGGAATGTTCGGATGTGATTTGTAAAGAAAACTCTTTGTCTGAGTGCCAACTTACTACTAAATGTTTATTTTTATTATTTTTGAAATGAATCTGGTGAAATTCCAATACAGTGGATGTGATTTTATGAATGGCCTTGTAGAGTTGTAGCGCAAAGTCAAATTCCAACGGAAGTCTGAAAGAAGACGATCTGACCAATTCAACAAGATCTGAGCATTTAAATGGAGGAGGTGATGCTGTTTTTCACAAAATGAGTGGTCAAGCTTCAAGTGTTTCAACTACTCTTGCGCAGGCTCAAAATTTGGTTGGTGCAAGCGCAGCAGCAGCGACGTCATTACTGTATACTAGCAGTGGAACTTCGAATAATCGTCGATTGGAAGACCAAATAACATCGAAACAGAAGAGTAGTAGTTTGGCTGGGTACACAATGTCATGTTCTAATAATCCGTCGAAAGTTTCAAATGGGACCACCAATGGGACCGGTACGACTTATACGAATGGGAGTTCATTGACTGGAACTGGAGTTACTGGAAATAGCGGAACAGGATTAACTTCTTCCTCGTATGCTAGTAACATGGGAAACTATCGCTTGGCAAGTCTTGATCGCTTAGCACAGAGACAGAAATTATATGACCATCAAAATGGGAGTGGAGATAACGTAAGTATTTTTATATCACACTTTACTCTGCTTATATTCTCACTGTACTTCATTTTTTTGTTGCAATATTTGATGTCTTCCTTTGGCGGATAAGGTTTCACTTTTCATACCTTATTTGGTTGGATTTGGATTAGACCATCTTGTTAGCATAAAGGATGAGTTTAGCGTTATCATCTGCCTTTTGGAATTTGCACATGCTTAAAAATTTCAACAAATCTGCTTATACACTATTGCACTCCTACTCTTATGATGTCGGTTGTTTATAAAGTAGACAGAATTGACTCTATGGGTTAGGATGTAAACAATTCTGTAGTCTATTATTGTAAGCTAAAAGCTAAGTCTAACGTCTAACTCACTACACTAGTTAATTCATTTGAGGTTACTCATGTGTGGTTGAACCTAAATCAAAATCAAACAGACCTTCACGTTGCTTCAAGTCGGAAATACTTATCCGCCCATAATTTATTTGACATTTCATATCTTGCCATTGTAATGTTAGTAAATAGTATATGCTTGTCAAGTATGTCTGAATTTCACAGAGGAAAGGATTAGGATACATCTTTTGAGTAGACGCAAGGGAGGGAATTGTTTTCAAGTTGTATACGTAATCCACATATTCTACGACATTTCTCTTCCCCTATCACGATACCCACGAAACGATACTCATGATACTTGACTAAATGACAGCCTGTGCTCCTTGTGGGTCCTTGCGCTTGGTATTTTACACTGCTGATGTTGACCTTAAGGGGACCTCAGGGGTCAGGACATTTCAAGGCTTCGAGTAATATTCTATGTTCCGCAATCTTTGATATCACTTCGGCCAGCCTAACCAAATTATAGTTTAATACTTCTCGGACTTTATGCTGAGATGTTTTCGTCAATTACAAAGATTCTGTATATTTCCTTCTGTCTGACGTCGTGGTGGTTTGAGATTTTATAACATTGTTTGCGACATAGTTCATAACGGAGTTCTATTTTCTAGAATAATTTCTGGAATGTTCCAACCAAATATCTTTCAAACTCTGGAATTTCAGAAGTGAAGAAAGAAAGAAGATCTTGTGAAGCATTTCGGACGAGTAAAAGTAAATATTGTAATATAACAGCTCCTTCAGGCACCGCATGGCCTGAAAATTGAAAATATTTTGCAAACCCTTACCAGCATAGCATCCTAATAAAGTCGAAAACATTTCTCTAAAATCAATGATAATTTGTGGAGCATTCTAATTGTATGTTAGAAGGAATAAATTATAACTTGTAAAGTAAATTAAGTACATATTTGCATACAATAGAATTTCAGAGCACTTTCTCCATAATGTGATTTATATTTGTTAAGAAAAATTAATTCTGCAAACTAAAACTTTCACCAGCGAAAGTTTTGGTTCAAAACTTATTCCGAGTACACTTACAGACTATAACTCTTTCATTACCTATGTCAGGAACGTTCTGTTCTTCAATATACAGTTCTATACAGTATATACAGTATTGTTTTTTTACTACATTCGGCTTATTTGAGTTTGTGATATTTTTGATCTTATAGCTCCAGAGCAAGAGAGAATTGTTTTTCAAGAACGAATCATCCCCTGCACCAGCTTTGGTTACGTCTATCAATTCTGGAAATCTTCCACCTGGTTCAAATAGTGTGTCAACATCAGGAGTCGGTGCGGCTGGCGTTCCGAAACCAGATCTGCCTCCAATGTCAGCCAAGATTGATGCACTTCGCACTCATCACCAAAACTCGAATAATGTAATCATTATCGACGACAACCGAGACAAGGAGTCAAAGGAGAAAATGAAAGAAAAACAAACAGAGAACAAACGAAGAAAAGAATTGGATGGTTATGTAGGTTTCGCTAATCTTCCAAACCAAGTGTATCGCAAGGCTGTCAAGAAAGGCTTCGATTTTACGCTAATGGTTGTGGGTAAGTTTTACACTGGTCTTATTTAACAATTGAAATCTTCATAAGCACACAAAATCATAGAAGAATAAGAATTCGGAAATCATGCTTCGTTGGATTTTTAGAGCACCTAGGACTTTCTAGAAAGGCCTGTGCAAGTCTATCGTGGGATGAAATATCACTGGATGACCTTTTCTATTTCCCTTTCCCTCTGGGAATATTCTGAAAAGTTCAAGTTGAAAGGTCATCTTTGTAATAAGAACTGAGGGGGAATACAAACGCACGTTTTATTCATTCTAATTTATTTCCTTGAAAATGCTTTCCCATGAAGGTGTTCCTATTTGAATCTTTAACTTCTCGAATAATCCGCAGAAATATTAGGCTTTGTTTGTCTATTTGTGTGTTTGTTTCCAGCAGGCAAAGTCAGTAAACCCTAGTAAAATGCTGGTTCTTTTCAATATACGATTTTCAGTATGTATACATGTGAGTGAAAGGTTGAAAGGTTGGATGACTTTATTAAAGGTAAACTTTATTTTAATGTTCTAGGTGAATCAGGCCTAGGGAAGTCTACCCTAATAAATTCAATGTTTCTTGCTGACATTTATTCGGCCGAATATCCTGGTCCCTCTCATCGTATTAAGAAGACAGTACAGGTAATAATAATAATACATCATTCCTATAATGTACCACTGTAGGTTACCACTGACCAAACCAAATGTCAATCAATTTTTAGGTGGAAACATGCAAGGTTCTTTTGAAGGAAAATGGTGTTAATTTGACATTAACCATTGTTGACACACCAGGATTCGGCGACGCTGTCGACAACAGCAATTGGTAAATGAGTTTTGTTGTGAATGAATTGAGACTCATTTATGAGTTTGAGTGTAAAAACTGTTTTAAAATTGAACTTTCTATTCTTTAGTTGGCAGCCGGTGACGGATTACATTGAAAATCGATACGAAGATTACTTAAACTCGGAGTCTCGTGTAAACCGGAAAGTTTTGGTAGATAATCGTGTACACGCATGCCTGTATTTCATAGCACCATCTGGACATGGTTTAAAGCCATTAGATATTGAACTAATGAAAAAACTCCACGATAAAGTTAATATCATTCCAGTACTTGCAAAAGCGGATACGATGACTCCAGAAGAATGTGCTCATTTTAAGAAACAGGTAATTTTTTTCTGCCTTGATAATTCCGGCCCTGAACAAAGGATTTAGACAATGCAGGAAATATTTTATTCTTTTTATTTTCAAAAGGTTTTGAATGAGATTGCGCAACACAAGATTAAAGTTTACGAATTTCCCGACTGTGATGATGAGGAAGAAAATAAAATCAACAAAGTTCTGAGAGATCGAACACCGTTTGCTGTTGTAGGTTCAAATACAGTCATCGAAATTGACGGAAAAAAAGTTCGTGGACGAAAATACCCATGGGGAACCGTTGTTGGTGAGTTTTACATTTGCACGAGTTAATGAGTTTACTAAATGTTGAATCGTACTGTAGGCTTAACCCTGGAATTGAGTTAATTGTGAGATACTTAAACATTTATTAAAAATGTGGTCCTTGTTTTACTCCCCAGTCGAAAATATGGAGCACTGTGACTTTGTCCCATTGAGAAATATGGTGGTCCGGACACACCTGCAAGATTTGAAGGATGTTACAAATAATGTTCACTATGAGAATTTTCGATGTCGTAAGCTAGCAGGCTTGGGTCCAGATGGAAAACCCATGAAAGGATTTGATAAGTAAGTCCTCAGTATTATCAAATAGATTTTAAATCAGTTGAATCGATGAATGGATAATCGCCCTCGACTAACGGCCATTTTAAGTCAATTTAGAAGTACTTTAATATATAATTAGGCCGTTTATATTAGGATTTAAATGGTATCCAGAATAGAATTCTAAATAATTTCTATTCCGTCCAACAAATGCAAGAGGTGGTCTTCCAGTAATCGATTCGGTTGTTGTTCTTGGAAGGTTATTGTACAAGCACATTTTCGTATTTCTAACTCGATGGTGGTGATTGACTCGATTTTCGTTATTGTTGTGTGGTTTCCTTCTTGCTAGTGCTCAATCCCCAGGAATTCCTAATTGTTTCATAACAATCTGGTAAGTGGAAAGGTGGACGTGTGAAGTAATCAAATGATTCTTTTATTTTGTCAGTGTCATTCATTCATTTGTTTTGAAACGATTTTTTCATTACCTTTGTCATTAATCATTCTTACCATTTTTCCACATTTAGTTTATCATTTTATAAGTCTATAATTTGTTTTAAATTCGGTTTTTATACCTGTCCGGTCCACTATTAGTTGCAAGTTCGTTAAGAAACAATCATTCCATGTGGGTTCTTGCTCTTCATCGTGCTTTCAAACTGTTTTGTGTGCATTCGGTCGGAGTTGGAAGGTTAATATTACTTTACTAGTCCGGGGAAAACTTTGAATTGACAGTTTAACATTTTCAATTCTAATTGTATGGTTTAGTTTGTAGTTGGTTGCTAATAGATAGTTACCTAAACATTATTACTACGAAAATAGTTATTTGACAGCATGCTAGGAGAACAGTGACGCTCTACCCGTCTCGGTTGGAATTTTTCTCGTATAGGGATTTTGTAAAGCTTAGGTGAATAACTGGTAGCGTCATTTCCAGTTAATGTTTTCACTAATTTCTTTGTATTCCATGGAGTAATCAGGTTAGACAAGTATTTTCTGTGAGGAAGTAATGGTCTGCATTTGAGTAGCGTATGGTGGCCCGGTAGAACGATGTTGTTAAAAGTTGTTATGAGAATTTGGTTGTGGAAAGTATGTGTTGTTTTGAACGTTTATCGGAATGTAAATACAAATTTTAACTGATCTCGTGCTTTAGTTACAATATTAAATCTCGCGAATAGTGGAGATTTATTGCTGAGTATGTTACTGACTGGAGGAATGCTTCTATTTTCGATTGATGACATTATTGTTTGAACCCTATGCATGAGTTACATTACGTTTATAATTGATTGCCCAACTTAATAATTGACAAGAGTTTGATTGACTTGTTAAAATTTTAAGGAATCCTTTGGCTCAAATGGAAGAGGAGAAAAAGAATCACGAGAGCAAAATGAGAAAGATGGAACAAGAAATGGAACAAGTGTTTGAAATGAAAGTGAAAGAGAGGAATCAACGGTTGATTGATTCTGAGGATGATGTAAGTATTTGACTCGCGTCTTGTTAGACTTTTTTAAAACTAAAAATGACCAGGTTTTCCGTTAAATTATCAGTATATCAACAGCCAGTTCTCTCGAGTATTAATATTTACTAATTAAATCTAAAGTCTAAGAAAGAAATCATTCGTTACATAGTTGCGGCGCCGAGAAGAACAAATGAAAAAGTCTCTCGAAAAACTTCAGCGAGACGTCGAGGAAAGAAAGAAACACTTTGAATCTGAGAAATTCTCTTGGGAGCAGGCGAATGGAATTACTTTTGACGAACTACGACGAAGGAGTCTAGAAGCTCTCTCCAAAGAGTAAGTTTTTGTTTCTCATTTTGCCCAAATCAGACCCACCTTTTTTACCCCTGATGAATATTAAGTATTAAGTATTCGTATGAGTACTTATAAAAGTGGTTAAGATCGTCAGTAGTATTCACATTAATCATGGTTGGTTTCCACGGTACAATGAAATTCTTTGCTTTTTATGTGATTCGTTTAAACGTCAGTTTGCATATAAACACAGCCTGGGCTTGTCTAATTTTTTGACGGCACTCTTTTTCTGTCCTTCAGCAGAGTGACAAAAATGGTTACTCAATCATCAACAGTTTTAGGTGAGAATTTGTCAAGGGACAAGAATTTCTTTGCGCCTCAATGCTTGCCAAGCTTGGATTTGGAGGATTTGCAAGAATGGGTTGAATCCGCTGAGGATGATTAAATTTTGGCATCTTGATTGTTCACTTTCTGCGGTTGCCTGATGTAGTATTTGTAGTAATTAATAATATTAAGTTAATGACATGTATATCATGTATATAACTCTTGGGTGTGGAAAATGTACAAAAGTATTTGTGATGTGTGTTGTTTTGCCTCGTGTGGTGCCTTATAATTAAATCTAATATCCCGTGCCTTTTATCTTTTTGAGATGAACCCCATATTCAGTACTCGTGTGGTCGATTGGATCCCTAAGGCTTCTCAGAAGTCTGAATAATTAAAGAAAACATTAAAAGGATTCGAGCGCCCAGATACGTAGTGCGTCAGCTACGTAAGAATTCCATGGGATGAAATTATTGAAAGGACTTTATTTCCTTTACGAGTTGGACATGATACATATAAACTCGAATTCTTAGCGTTGTTAGCTGGGGAAATTGACATGAAGGATAAGTTAGCCGTTCTGATTTTTCACAGATCTGAGTTGTAATATTTGCAGGTGAAATTAAGTAGCTGCTCTTTAAGCCTTATTTTTATTTTGGAAAACCATTCTTAGTCTACTGTAATACGTCTGGAATAAAGTAATACTAGCGAAATCATTGAACTTGTTATATTTTTTGATTAAGCGAGAGAGCATATTTGTTTTACAAAAATGCTGATCGACTGGAGCGCTCAACATCAGTCATTTCAAGCTCTTTCTTCAGCTTAGGTAGTACTGTGTACTGTATTGAAATTCCCAAGGGATTAATTAACCTTTTCAAAATTGCTTCCTTGTATTGATTTCTGGCTCACCTTTTCTGATTTATCCGCTTTTGCATGAGAATGAGTGAATGTGGAATGTGGATCGTTGCCGAAAATAAACATTGATTATAAGCCGAGTTATACCCTTAAAGCCAAGGGAATGTTCGGACCGTTGAGTATTTTAACCCCGTTCAAGAAATCGTAATTGTGTACGTTGTTATTCGTGGAGCATTTTTGTTCTGTATAATTGATTTGTTTATTGTTGCTTTTTTTTATTTGCAA
The DNA here is from genome assembly GCA_034698835.1 of Protaphorura tricampata. NCBI lineage: Eukaryota > Metazoa > Arthropoda > Collembola > Poduromorpha > Onychiuridae > Protaphorura > Protaphorura tricampata. The sequence continues at coordinate 31,050 of JAQGCB010000102.1, forward strand.
CCAACCTTCAGAGCTTGCAAGGGAATGAAAGTTGTACCGGGGCGGAATGTCAATGTGGGTTTCAAGGGCACAGGAGCTGAAATGTGCCCGGATGACATTAGTCTTCCTGAAAATTCTGTCAAGGATCAGGACAGTAAAAAAGCTGCCATAAAGCGAAGCAAGTCCATGCCTAAGCAACAAAGGACCTCTTTTCGCGGACAGGAGTGTACTCAGATTTGACAATTGGAATCGTTTCAAGCTGCATAATGAGTTACCACAAATTGAATCGTTATGGTCTTCGTGGATTAATACCATTAATTATTTTAGTGGACCTATGTTTAGTTGTTAGTTTAGAATCAGGCTTGGGTCTTTCGTTATGCGCAAAAAATGGAGACAATCGAAATAATCAATAGGGCGTCCTATGATATACCTGAATGCCTTTACTAACTAGAATAACCTTGCTTAATTTACATTTATACCTTTGGATTATTTTAGTAATGCTGCAGGTTAATTATTATTACTTGGATCTCATAATTCATCGTAGTGTTAAGCAAACTAATATAAACCGTGCTTGTTACCAACCATGAATTTTGTGAATTTTTTTCAAATTAGACCAACGTGGTTTGAAAATGCAAGGCTGAAGATAAACACTCTGGTTGGAGAATCAGAGTAAGTTAAAGTCACCTACAATCATTCTATAGTTCTATATTAGAGTTACCCAAATAAATATTCTTACTAATCAATTCAGAACAATTTGTATGGTGCATTGAATAATACTCATTGATCGTAATGATGATACCAATTAGGTGTTATTATTAAAATCAGTACAACTTGGTTAAGTTATCATTTGTTTATCTGCAGGGCGGTTGATGGAAAAAAAGCCAAGAAGAAAGGTATTTTCTAATTTTTCGGAAGATATTCTCTCAATCTCTGCTCAGTCTAACTTTTTTTAATCGTATTTTGTAATTGTATTGCAGTGTACAATAATATTTTGTACACTATTTTTTTTGTCAAGCCATATTATGTTTGGAGTGGCCAATTATTGGCCTAATGTCTTTGTGACACTCAAGCCATGAACCAGACATTATTGATGTTTCAAAAATATTTAAATCTATTTCCATGTGATGTATTCAACGATTCCTGTACACTTTATAGTACTTTTATACTGTCGTTTTTTCTTTGAGTGATATTTATTTCTTAAACACAATGCATAATACAAGGTTGACCAAAAAAATAAGTGTGTGTTCCTCGCTACTTTTTGACTTATGAATAGATTTTTTGTAAGTACTAATACTATGTAAAAACCATGTCATTTGTAGCTTAAGTAGTACTTCTTCCGGGCGACTTTTTTATTCACAAGGTATAAACCGGAGTTTTGGTTGTTGAACAAGTGCATCAGTCTCAGCTAAAGAAGAACCTAATTTTATGAAGCTGAAATTCCAACATTCTGAATTCTACTATTACGAAAAATAAGCAATAACGATAAGCCAGAACGAAGGATTCTCACTACAGTACTATTGGTCTGAATAGTTTAGATTTTGAAATATTTGGAAACTCTAACCAACCTAAACTTAACATATTTAAGAGGAATTTAATATCCCTTTCAAAATTCAAATAAGTCTTAGTAATCGCTGAAACTAACTTTACGTAACGTTACTACTCTGGTTAACTTTATTCTTACTCTATTATATTCTGTATTTTCCAAATATTGAAAA